>JXCR01013961.1:0-13397 GCA_002079205.1 Phalaenopsis hybrid cultivar | reverse complement strand
GCTGACGGACTTAGCTTTAAATAAATTATTAAAAATAAAAAAAGATTATGTGTATAGCTAAGTAATAATCAACCCTCAAACAGAGGCTAGTATATACCTCATGCAATGTTATTTTCTTATAGAAAAATAATAATTTATGATGATTATGGTTTCTTAAACAAACATTATTAAAAAGAATATTGACTACCCATAGAACCACAACTGACATAGCAAGATCCTTATTTTTCTCTTTCTTATTTATATGGCACAGTGAAAGAAGGTACTAGTTAAAAAGGCAATAGGTTCTCATAGATTCAACGCATGAATCAACTCACAAAACTCTAAATTTAAGCTCAAGGAACTTGCTCGAAGGTTCATTTAGAGTTTACAATAATAAAATAAAAGATGTAACATATAAATTGAAGCATAAAAGCAAACAACGATTCAAAGAGTCAAAAAATTTTATTCATGTTATGAAGAACTCATTATGGGAAGAATGCCCCAACATATGCTTGTACACGAGCATACTACAATATAAAAAAAGGTAAAAAATATAAGCTACACTCTCTATCTTTTTTTGGAAAATTACAATCCCCACCTCAACCCTCCGAGAAATCAGATGCACTTACAATAGTATTACCTAAGTTTATCTTGCAAGAGTGTTATCACAAAGTCTCCTGATTATTAATTGGAATGCCCATAAAAGGCAAAAATAATCTTGATAAACCCTCTCTTTCCTCAAGTTTATCCATGGCTACAAAACTAAGTTTTAAGAACACACTTGATATAAAAAGCAGAAGCAGAAAGAGCAGTCGGCAAGACCCCGGGTCCTCAGGTTGGCTCTCACCCGATAGAGTATATGCATATAAAATCCCTATGAACATCTATCCTAAACTGGGTAAGAACCCTAATCAACCTCAAAGGGAACCATAATCCTGATGAAGTTGCATAACCTTGTATGTCTGGATTCAACGAGCAAAAGCCTCCCTAGTTTGGATATCAACAAATAAAATGACTACATCATATCCAACAAAATTGATGAAGATAGCTTCCTTTCCCTTCGTAAGCTTCTCAGAATACACCAACTTCATATATCAGCCTTTCTTTACTCATCAAGAATATTTTGTACTAGTGGTTTTGTTGTCTTTGGTTTTGAGTACATGTTAAGAGGGAGTCCCTCTTCTTTTCCTTTATATTTTGTTTTTTAGTTGTACTCTTTTATTTTTTATTAATGCATATGCACACCTTTCAAGGATCCATTTGAGTAAATTTCTTAGGACCCTCCTCCATTCTATTTATAGGTCCCTGGAGGAAGTGTAATTTTGATAAATACATAAAAATAAAAAAATGAGCTTTACATTTTCGTCTAACCTCATAATTACACATTTATTTGTATTTATTAAAATTAGTGCTACTGATATCACTCAACACAGGCCGAATTCAATCAATAGGTGTATGACCATGTCAACTAGTGTCGAATGACCAACTTGTCTAGTGTGGGTGACCAAATGCACAACGACACCACAAAAATGACCAATCAAAAGGTGTTTGGTCATGTCAACTAGTATCATTCGACTAATCAAGTCATCTAATAACGGGAAATTTATTGAGCCAGATGATACCAGGTAGTCAGTCAAACTCTTTTCGTGTGGGTGACCAAACCAACAATACCTAACAAAATCTAATCTTAGACTAAGAAATAAAATGTAAAGGTTGAAGAGGTTATACCATCGTGGTGGTTGATCGAAGTCCCATTGTTACTGAGGAAGAAGCTCTCTTCATCATGATGAGATTCTGACAATGCTACAAATACTATTTTCCTCTCCCTAGGGTGATGAAGCTCTCCTCACAAGGAGTTTTCCAGCATCTATGCAACACCATGCCTTGCTCTTCCTCTCTGTTTTCTCATACTGAGATGGTGATCGAGAAAAAAATGTAAGAGGAAGAAGAAAAAATGAAGATGGAGAAATGAAGGAAGAACAAGAAGAATGGAGAAGTTATCTGATAACTCTCCAAAGCTCTCCTAGGCTCTCTGTGATCACTTCTAGCTCTCCTAAGTGAAATGAGTGTGATATCCACCAAATCTTCCCGCTGGAAGGTTATTCACATTTGAATAACAACTTGCCTCTTTTGGAAAGTGCACATGTTAGCTCAGAGGCTGTTTTTGGCTTAGATATAGTTTAACAACTTAACATGGCTTATCCCAACAGTCAAAATGCTTCCATACGAGAAAATAGGGATCAGGCAATTAAATGAATCAAAACTAGTTGAAGGGCATAGAGTGACCATGCGAAAAATGGGCTTTGGCCACTTCTGGGCATGGTCACGCCCCCATGTGGGCGTAGCCATGTCTAGGTGTGGTCACACCCATGTGGGTGTGGTCACCCCTAACCTACTTTGGGTTGTTTTCTTATTTTTAGTGGTCTAAGCCACGTGACAAGACCTAAAAGGCCCTCCCAAAGCAAAAATGACATTTCAAACAAACTGCATTGTCTATTCTCCAATACAGAGTCATTTAAAGGGTAATTTCTCACAAGAAAATCAATTTAGAGCCTGATTTATTTGCATTGCACCGAACAACACTCGTCCAATCGGGGGTTGTTCCATCAATAAAATGTATTTCGTTCCTCACATTTTTAAATGTCAAAGCCTAGAAAAATGATCTTGACCACTTTATATGGGATCAAAGATGAATATCTCAAACTTCGGGGAGTCATATGTGTGTGCATTATACCCTAAGGTCATTCAAGCCGACATTATATGCCTATGACATCAAAAGATGATGCCAACGTACCTGTCATTGAAGTAGAGAGAATGGACAAGGAGAAATTCATTCCCTTTGTAAAAATTCCTAAAAGACAAGGAGGTTCTAGGAGGAAAAGTGAGATAATAATTAGATAACCAACTCCAATTCTCTGAATTTCTGAGCTAGTTTCCACATGCAAATAAAAAGAAGTGTTGGTTGAGTAGGCACCTGCTACAGCTCATCCTAAGAAGAGGAAGGTGGAGGAGAAAGTTAATGTTGTTGCTACCTTTTTGGGAGCAGCAACCATTGGTTCTACATAGGAATAATTTGGTATGGGAGGTCATCTCTCCATTAGTAATTAGGCTCACACTCGAGTGCTAATGGAATTGAATAAAGAAAAAATGAGTAAGAAGGTCTACTATGAGAAGCTTTTTTAGTTGGGGGTAGTCATCCACTCTATGAACTTGAAAAAGTTGGCTAATATAGTAAGGAGGCCTGCGCTCTATGCTTCATTGATGGAGAGTCTAGTTGTGGCTTGGCAATGGGGGTACACTATGATTGTATCACATCACAAATTTTGTAGAGAGAAAACTAAGTTAAAGAAAGATCGCTCCAAAGCTGAGGAGAAGTTAGAGGTTTTGCTGAAGGAGAATGAACTATAGACAAAATTCACAGAGGAAAAAAAACTCACTTCCTTCTAAGTGCAAGTAAAATAGTTGGAGGAAGAAAAATTAAATTACTTTAAAAGTGAAGTGATCCGATTAAAAGAACAATCAGAGCTATACATAAAAGAACTCAAGGACCATAAATGAGCATCTGGGCTTTTGTTTTATTAGTTTGTTGAGCACAAGGAAGATATGGAGAGGAAATTCATCACATTTTAAGACTTATAGATGATGTCCAAGGAGGACGATGAGCTAAGAGAAGGGTTGAAGTCACAGGCTTGAGAAAGCAGCTTGAGAGAAGGATGACACAGGAAGAATTCTTCAAAGAGCTTAAACAAATGCCAAATATGAGGAGGAATTGGTTGATCACTATGAGAAGATGATTAAGTCTTGCTTGAGTACTCGGGTACATAAAAAAACTCTACCTCCATCTTGAAAAGACCCAAAACTCTACCTCCATCTTGAAAAGACTTGGGTCGTTATATGGAGCTCAGTTGAGAACCCATTGTTAAGGAAGTCGATTAGGATGAGGCTTTTTCAAATGCTTTATTGTCGCTCTTTTTAATATGTGCATGTAAGGGAACACATGTATTTTTTAGTTTTTATATATTTTTAAATACTTTATCTGGTTAGTAGTCTTCATGTACAATTATGATTCTACTACACTTCATTATTTTTTTCCAGTGTGTGTGATTAATCATTATAATTTACATTAGTTGTTAACATGAATACTTAATTTGAGTCTTATGTTTTTTATCGATCTAGTATAAGTAATAATTCTTAGTTAAGCTATTGCCTTCAATAGGACACATTGAGGTTTACAAGCAGATGTTATTACCATTGCCAGTGAAGTCCTTACCCAGACTTGCTTAAGGGAGGACTCACACCTATTCATTGCACTTACTAGGAAAATAGGGGATTCAATCCATCTTGGTTTGGTCTGTGGTTTATGAACATATTCTACTTATAAGGTGATATTAATTCTACTCAAATGTTGAGGATAAAAAGATGAGCTACTTACTTGGGCTCGCATGAGCTCGCCTAAATGAATAAAGAATACTTATTATCTTACTTCACTTGAAATAATAGAGAGAAATAACACAAAGAAAATGAAAAGAAAATAATATTTAACTTATCATTATAAAAATAAGTATGCTAACTTGTGAACCAGTAAGCACAAGCAACCAATTATGTCATAGAGAAAGCCCTAGGTTAGGATTTTACATATGTGGCCAAATCCCTAACAAAGCCAAGAGTGTCTCCTTGTGAGTCTTAGCCACAAACTGAGTGGGTCAGAATCCTAATTTCCCATGGATGTAGCGGTATCCAATCTTCTATGGAGGGATCATAACATCACACTTGTAAAATGGGAAATGCTTTGTAGCTAGTCTGTTTTACAAGAGGCTGAAAATCATTCCTACGAGCAATTTAGAGGGAAAATTCTCTGCACTTGCTCGCTGCAGTCAGAGGTGGCTATTCACATATCCACGCATGCCTAGATACCTATGTGAGGTTGATACGACGAGTTTGACGTGCCGTTGAAGTGCATTCAGGTTACATTGCTTGCATGCTCATTTGTGGCATTTTGCATATTGCGTTTTGATCGTGTGACAACTTTGGGTTTGATTCATCACACTAGTTTAATCACCCACTCTAGGTTTGATTGGCCTCTCTAGCTTGTTTACCCACTCTATTAGGTTCAATCAATTGCATTGGTTTGATCACCCACTCTAGGTTGATTGTTTGCCCATTCTCAATCACCCGATCTTTTGGGTTCGATCGATCACATTGTTTTGATCACCCACTCTGGATCAATCGACTAACACGGCTCGATTGCCCAATATTTCATGTTTGATTAACTGCACTGGTTTGATTACCCACTCTGGATTTGATCAACCGCTACGGTCCAATCGCTCTATCTATTGGGTTTGATCATGCTCTCTAGGTTCAATCGACTGCCTTGGTCTGATCACCCAATATTTTGGGTTTGATTGATTGCATTGATTGGATCGATGACGACCCTGACCAAATTGCCTAATCTTTTGGGTTCAGTCGACTGCACCGCGTCGATCAACTACTTTGGGTTAGATTGGTCCCGGTCTGACACCCACTTTTTAGGTATGATCGATCTTTCTAGATCGATAGACCCACATTTTTAGTTTGATCGGTCAGCGCGACTTGGTCAACCAATCACTTGTATACTTGTATGGTTTCTTGCATATTGCATGTTTTCTTTGCATGTGTATGAAAATCTTTTTGACTTGATGTCTATAATTTATTTCATTACATGTAAAATATAATTTTCCTTTTATGCTTTACATGTGCCATATTTCGAGCATCTATTCTTGCAGTGTCTCTTTGAGTGCCCACACTTGTAAGTGTCTCTTCCCCACATACGATGTTGTATGTACGAGGATGACACTTGCACACTTTACGAGGAGTTAGCCCACTTACAAGTCATCTATCTCACTCCCTACGATGCTGCTTAGAGTGTTGTAGGTATTTCACATCGTGTTGAATACGACTTATGCTTTAAAACTTCTAAACTTATATTCGATACAAAGTTTGTCCACGTAAGCATGTGATTCTCACCCATATGAATCACATAACTTAGTATGTTTGGCACTTTGCATCTTTGTATGTTTGTCATTTGAGCGTCATTTACATGTTGTATACTTGATATTTCTCAATGTTTAGCACATTTCTATATGCTTAACTTGCTCATTTTCCTTGTTGCATAACTTGCATGCTCGCATGTGTGCTCGGTGAGTGCTTCTCGGGTCAGGTGTAAATCATCTTTATAGGCATATTTTTACTCGGTGCAAACTCGCTCGTAGCCAGTGCTTGCTTATTGCATGGTGCCCCGGGTCCCTCGGACAGGAGTAATTCCTTTCCATAGGTAGCATGTTTTACAGGTGCATCCCGTTCATGTTTGTCATGTCGCATGTATGTATCCTTTCATTTGCATGATGTGTTCTTCACCCTTTTGGGCACCCGTTGTGGTTCTTTCATGCTTCGGTCGAACAACCACAGCGTGGGCTTCTTGCATCTTTGTGTGATTGCCCATTGGTCTTCATAGCTTGTCCTACTCGTTAGGAGAGTGAACCGTTTGTTAGTCATGAAACTTGAATGAGCATTGTCGGTCTCGACAAAGTTTTTGTATCACGAGAAATAAACAGTATGACTAAGCTAAAGATCCAATGACTCTAAAGTATGTCAAATGTGTCACAAGCCCTCATTTTATAGTCCATTTTTTAAAGTGTAATAAATGGATTATCTTTTATTATAATTATTATTCATTTTATTTTAAAATTTATATATGTGAGACAACCTCTTTCAAATGTCACCCATTTCTTGTAACTTACTTTAGATCCAACAAATCTTTAGAATGGGGCTAATTTGGCAATCTTATTAAAGTCATACAGTAACCAGCTAATTAGGACACTTTTTGTTAGATGGTGTGCTAGGCTAGGACTAGGATGTTATGAACTACTTTTGACGCCTTTGGCTATAGTTCTCTACTAGCTTTTTTGTTATAGTCAAGCATCGATTTTATGCTTTTGATGTTCTTGTGTGTGTCAATAGTTGATATGCATTGTAGTATATTAAAACGGTCCTCTACAATGAGACGTGACATATATAGGCACACTCACAGGTACAACAAATAAGGGGGATCATGTGATGATTTACATGTTAACTTTTGCTTGTAGGAACTACTTAGCTCATCTACCAAGCATTCCTCAAACACGTTGCATGTAGATAATATTATGTGCTAACATATTCTTGTAGAGGTCAAGCACTTTTTTTTTTATTTTTCCTATGTACTTTTTAGAGTCCTTAAGAGAATTATGTAGCAAAATAAGATACGAGCATGGATTCTGATGTGTTTTAGTGTGGGAACCACGTGTCTGGCGACTAGGATCATTAACTCATGTCCAGTATCTTAATTCTGCATTTGATATTAATGTATAGATTTAGGACCGGATATATATATGTAGAGTCCCACCACCTATTCTTTTTGGGATATATTGTTGACCCATCGACACTGATCTTTTCTTATTATTTTGATTTGTCTTGTTTTCCCGTTTTCTATTGCATTTTTGTATGTTTAAAATGAATTTCATTATTTCTTTTGTGGTTTATCGGGTAATCAAGAATGCAATATAGGCTCTTTAGTATTTAAAATTCTAAATTTGCAACAAAATCCTAATAAAAAATTGAAGATAATGAAATTTTTAAGATTAAATTATTCAGGACTTTAAAATTTGCACTTTTACTTTCATGCATGACATCCAGGCTGAATTTTAAATATGATGTGTGCATGGTTATCACTCTCATCATATTTAATAGGGCCTCCATATTAGGATTAATTATTTCAGCACATCATATTGCATGTACTGAGTAGTTAGGTTTCTACTTAGTTGATTGTCTAGTGCATTTAGGATGTTAGAAGGCTCCTAACCAGATGGTTATACGTCCTTTTATCAATATTATTTTAGCTTTGTAGCTGGACCTCTCTTTCCTTCATCTTTCCAGCTACATCATTACCATTATGGGAGGTATTAGTCCCACATCTTGAGCTCCACCTTGTAGATCCTAGGATTAAAGTTTCCATCTTTTGACCTTAGAGCTATCAAGATTTCTCGTTGATGATGCAATCCATGGGTTGTTGATCAGGGATCTCTGGATGTGTTGTGATGACAACCTTCATGACCAGGTAGACTTATGGGGCTAGTAGCTTGGGCCAACAGGTGGAGTAGCCCTGACCCGGTTACCTCTATCTTTTAGGATTACTCTATCATTTCTCTTGTTGAGCCCCTATGAGCCATGTCACTCCTTTGACTTAGTTGATATTACCTTGATGATCTGATTACTGATGAGCTGCCGCCCGTTTGAGATACAGTTATTCACCCTCTGCTCTTATGGCTCGGTGAGCTCTGACATATAGGGATATCTCCATTGAGTAGATTTGGTTATTTCAAGCATGTCGACGAGCCGCTACCCATTTAAGATGTGAGAGACTCACTCTCTGCCTTGTGGCTTAGGGAGAACTTTGAAGCATCAGGGTGTTCCCATACAAAATAACCATCATTTGATGGCTTATTCTCTAGATTTAGGACAATATAAAAAACTCCTTTTTATCAAGAGTATTATGAAGTCTCCCTCAAGATCTGATAATTAGAGGGATACATTCCTCTAGGAGACTCTTGACCCCAGAACAAAATATTCTTTTTAGTTCTCTAATTATTGGTGGCTTATGTAAGAATTCTCTTAGTGTATGTCATGTTACGAGGTACTTTGATCGATCTTATTTGGATGTATACTCTCGACCCATCACATAAAGATTATCCATATATTAGCCTTTGACTTGTTTCTTTTTATTTTTTTGTCTATTTGTTGTTGTGTATCCTTTTTTTTATTCATCTCCTCTTTGAATTATTAATATGATTGTGGAGGGAGATTTATTTAAATAAAGGAATTATATGATGACATATAAATAGATAAGCTAACGACACTGAGTGCTCTAAGAAGTACATATAAATATCATTTTGAGTGCTCTAAAAAATGTTGATGTTTCAAATAAAATATTTTAATTGAATGTATTGGTTTTAATTTCATTCTCATTAAGAGGGCATATATTATAAATCATATACTTATAACTTTTTTGCATAATATTAAAAAACAAAGATTAATATAATAAAAACATCTATATTTAGACGAGCATTTATGTGATATTACATTTTAGGAAGGTGACTTCAAAGCACATCACTTATGTACAACTTAAGGGCAAATTAATATTAATTTGTGATAGCCATTGTGGTTATTAGGAGAGGCTCCAATACATCACTAAGCTTTCTAAATCAATAGACACATGATGCAAAGCTAAATGTATCAAAATAAATATCTATTATAATACCCAGTTGGTTGTGTAATAAGAGCAAATCATAGGATGAGATCAAGATTTCATCTATGTAGCTAATGATGTGAATGTAATGACTAAATTTAAAAATAAAAAAAAGGAAATAAAAAGATAAAAAGATAGATGGTAGTTAGAGGAGTCGCACCCCTTCACAAGAATCACAACACACGCTCTTTCACACCTCCCTTCATTCAAAAAAGACAAGTGAGCGAGTGGAAGAGACAACTGGAGTGGAGAAACTGTCATAGCTGAGAGCGAGAGAGGAAGGAAGAAACACTATGAAAAGGGGAACAATTTCAGTAAGGAGAAGAAGAGGAGAAAGACTGTGTGTGTCGTTTTATGTTAAGTTTAGCCGATCAAAGTTGCAAAGGAAGGAGTAAGTTGTCGCTTTGTATGCAGGTACTATGTGAATGAGAGGAAGGAAGGAAGGAAGGAGGTGAAGAAGAAGAATAATAATAAGAAGAAGAAGGTGAAGAAGTCGAAGGAGGAAGAATGAAACCTTCGTTTCGTGCACACATGCAGAGATTGAAGGAGGAGCAAACCTTCGACACTGAACCCTAGCAAAAGGGAAGCTTTGTGCTTGTTTCTATGTTGGGTTGAGCCACGACCGAAGGAAGGGGGAGATGGAAACGTCGTGGCATGCGGTTTTGGGTAGGGCCATGTGACCGAGGGCAGAAGAAAGAAGAAGAAAAGTCGAAGCCTCTGCATGCATTGGATCGTTGAGTTTCATCGAGACTGAAAGAGATTAAGGAGGGGTCTCATGCATGAGGTTAGGGAAGCTGAAGTTATAAATCATATATTTGAGATTTTATAAATAGATTTTTTATATGTGTGTGTGTGTGTGTGCACGTGTTTTAAATGTAAATTTAAATTTAATCAGGACTCTAATACAAGGATTTTTCTTTGAAGGAGAAGATGTTTGTGAAGCGAGCGGGTAAGGGAGCCTTGAAATATGATTAAGGAGGGATCGACTTGAAAGCTTCTAAAGTAATTGTTAAGCCTTATTTTTTTTGTTAGAATTAATAATATAAGTAGTTAAATTAATGTTATTAAGTTTTATTTCGATTAGAAAGTGTGAAAGAATCTGTTAAATTCTTGGGATTTGAGGAAACCAAAGAATCTCATGATTAAAAGATGCTAGTGTTTTTAATCATAAAATTTTGCAAAATTAATTAAGTTAAATGCATTTAAAACTTTCTTTTAGGATGTCATTTTTATAGCTATATGATCTTTTCATTGATTTAAGTGTTAGTCAAAAGAAGTGAAGTAAAGGGTTAAACTCTTTCATAGTGCTCTTAAGGTATATGTAAGTAAAAAAAAAAATTCATTAAATTAAGATTTTATTAAAGAAATAATTACTTTATTAAATAGTTTAAAGTAATTTTTTTTCATTCATGTCTTGGAATTTTAAAGTTTGAATTACTTTTCACAAATAGGAGGAAAATGAATGACATATGAAAGTATATTTTTAACATATTTTTGTTGATATGAAATATTAAGTGAAAATTTAAGTCATACAGGATTACCTCCAGATGATACTAGCAGGGGATATGATGTACCCCTGCATAATAAAGAAAATGGAAAACCTTTATCTTTAGGTACAATTTTGAGGGTACCTTTGGGTATATTTTTGAGAGTTTATTCAGGTACATTTTTTAGGATATCTTCAAGTATGACGATAAACTTGTCATGATTCTTAAGGATATTAAAAAGGGTAAAGACTTAAATTGAAATCAGAAGAGATAAATTTAAAGTGAAAGCTCAAAATTTATAAGGTAATGAATTGCATTTTCTTTTGGTCATTCATGAATAACATTGACATAATAATTTAATGCATGTTAAGATTATAATTTCTCACTAAGTCAAACTTGTTGTTGATTTGAATTGTTTATATTAGCAAAAGAAAAATTATAGGTTGAAATATCTGATAGAAGAAACTGGGTTTACAGGTATGAGGACCACTACTCCCAGGTATTTATAATGATAGTTTCTTTGTACTATTTTTTTCAAATAGAAGCATGCTGTTCAGTACTGGTTTGAAATATTGTATTCAAATTTTGTTTTTGTTTTTTTATATTAGATTTTATTGTAATTTATAGATTTAAGTGCTTCTTTTATGTATTAGAAGATTTTATAAATATGTGGATATATATTTAAATGTTTTCATCGTCCGACTGTAGTTCCTGGCTTAGTTAATTCTAAGCCATCAGGTCAGGTTGTGATAAAACTGATACAGAGCGAATATATTAGATAATGATCTAAATAAGCCATTATGATGATTAATTAATTTATAAATAATATAAATAAAGGGTTAGATTTTATTTGATGAAAATATTTTTTTCATTGTTTAAAAAATATGAAAAATGAAGGGGAAGAAGCTATAGATGAAATGATAAAATTTAATACACCCCCATAGATTATTATGAAGATGCAATTACTAAGATGATGAGTTCAATAATACAATTGATTAATAATTCTTAGACTCATGTCAGTTCTAGTTGGGGAGGCCAGATAGACAAACATGTAAGAAATTATTTCAGGATTTGAGCCCACCTTTCTTTTATGGAGGAGGAGATCTTATAGATGCTAAAACTAGCTGCTGAGAGTAGAAAAGATCTTAGATGATTTTTCTTGTCCTTCAAAGACGATGGTTACACAGACCACAATTGTATTAGAATAAGAAGCAAAGAGATGGTGGCAGTTATAAGATAAATATGGTGGTAGAGCAAGCCATATGATACAATGGGACAAGTTCGTAAGCATTTTTAAAGACTAGTTTGTACCACTGTTAGCCAAGAGAAAAATTGAGGACACGTTTATTTGGTTGGTATAGGGTAATCACTTAATAATGCAATATGAAGCTAAATTCACTATGCTCTGAAGGTATGTGCCCTGGCATATTCAAAATGCATAAGAGAAGTGCACGATTTTTGTTTGGATATAGATTAGACAACTATTGTTCCTCTTGGAATAAATGATTATTCTATATTGGTGAAGAGAGCTAAGAAGATTGGGTTTGATTTAGAAGTTACTCAGAGGAGGACAAACATTTAGAAGAGAAGAAATTCAGAGGGATCTAAGTTTTCTCAGGGCTCTCAGAGCAAACAACCATTCCAGTCAAGTAATAATGGTGCTAAGAAGGCTATTTCCTGTAGCATTGACACTTTGTTTGACGAAATGAACGTGATAAGTGTGAAAGGTCTCATATAGGAAAATGTTTGTCTGAATTCAATTCCTACTTTTGGTGCCACCCACCAGGACATATGGTGAGGAACTACCCTAGTTTGAGTGATAAGTATCATATATCTTTAGAGTAGACCAATAAGAGTATTGTTTAATTTGGGAGCATCATACTTTTATATATGAGGAACTAGTTAAAGTGATGCGATTAGATATTAGTTCTATGTCTATGATATTATCAGTTAGAATATCAATTTGTACTTTTTTGAAAGATAATCAATCATGTAAGGTGATGCAAGGTGATGCTTTTGATTGGCAGAAAATATTTTGAGGTACCACTTATTATGTTACCCGTAGTGGAGTTTGAGGTGATTTTATGCATGGATTGGATGTTTAAAAACTTTGCTACCGTAGATTATGATAGAAAAACCATCAAAATAAATATACCTGAACAGATAAAATTGAAAATTTCTACTGAAAGAGGATTGAAATCCATCTAATTACATGTTTCAAAGCTTTTAAATTGTTGAATTATAGAAGTCAAGGTTTTCTTGCTCATGTAACATATACTTCTAAGAAGGTACATTCTTTAGGTAGTATTCTAGTGTAAAAAAAATATCTAAAAGTGTTCCTTGATGATTTATTAGAGCTAGCTCCAGTGTGAGAGCTTAATTTCATTATTGTGCTCTTGTCAGGTTATGAGCTTATATCCAAGGCACCCTACAAAATTATGGTTAAAGAGTTGCAGAAATTAAAGAGCCAACTGCATGAGTTACTCGGTAAGGGGTCAGCATACTGATACACGTAAAATATACAGTATTTTTAGACGCATTTTTATACCTATATTTGAGATATTGCGCTTTAATGGAAGGTATTTGTGTGTTTTTCTTTCAGGTACAAGTAAAAA
>JXCR01013945.1:0-13588 GCA_002079205.1 Phalaenopsis hybrid cultivar | reverse complement strand
TATATATATATATATATATATATATATATATATATATATATATATATATAATTGATGAGCAGAATTTTGAGCCAGAACGAGCCGAACACGAACGAACAAATCTCTGTTCGTGTTTGGCACGTTAACTTAGCGAACGAGCCGAACACGAGCTGTTCTCCAACAAGTCGTTTTGATAGCCCTACATATGTAATTCACACGCATACTAGATCAAAGGGCCAAATTTCAACACTTCAAAACCAAATGTCTATTCTTAGCCCTAGCCCATCATCATCTAATACCCCAACTAGCAAAATTACTAGTGAACCAACTTCAAAGAACACTAGAAACATGATTTGCTTTAAGTGCCCTAAAAGGGAACAAATACATCAAACAATGCAAAACATGACTCATGTTCTTAAATGAAGTAGAGGAATGATGATTAGAATGATTAATAAGTTTGTGATGCACCACATTATCTAATGAGAACATTGAAAATCCCATTGACAATTATGTAGGCGTCATAAGATGTGTCCATAGCTAACAATGAAGGTTAGAAGAGAGAAAATAATTTTACAATGTATGTCGTGTGCACTGAGGAGAGATAGGGTTGATGATTAAAGAGGACAGTACCATAAATGTGATATCCACATAGATTCTTAAAGACTAATCTCAAATCAGAATCTTATTTAGAATCATTCTATACGAGCTGAGTAAATCACACTTCTTTACCTATCATATCTAGATATCTAACACCATCAAAATGGGTAGTTATGAAGATCAGCCATAGTGCGATCTCCTTCCTATGAAATACATGTCATATTCTACTACACAAATCATGGCTGTATGATATGTAATACAATATGGTCAAGAAAAAACAAACATATTCGAACTCAAAAGGATCAAGCCATCAAAAAAGCACCATCTCTTCCAAATAAACCCAGCCTAAGCTAAGTCAGAAGAAAATGCTAAGCTTCAATTTATAGTTATTTTTCACAGCATAATATTAGAAAAAAAAAAAATTTAAACTTCTAAAAGCCACACAACTCACCCTTCAAACTTAAGCAACAGAATAGAACAAGTAGAATTTAATAGCTTGATGAAATAATTTTTTTGTCTTACTTCTTTTTGTATCCGACATATGAGGAAAGTTATCTATGATTCAAATGAGCACCACATACCTGCTATAACTTTAGATTAGTTATTTGAGTTTAAAGATTAGACCACTGATGATCCAATGGATGAGTTATTACCAGAGAAGGATATTCACCATACTATAGATTTGATCCTTAATTCACAAATCCTAAAATTATCAGATTCTAAGATAAAACTAAAGGAGCATAGTGAATTGAAATATAAGTCCTTGTATAGTTACTATGCTAAAACAAAGACGAATGGTAAATGAAAAATGTGTGCGGATAATGAAGCAATACATAACATCATCATTAAATCAAAATTTTCAATCACACTAACAACTTCTCAAAGATAAATTTGGAATGTGAACAACATCTGTTGAAATATTGGAGTAGTATAGCATCTCTTATTGATACAAAAAGGGGTATATAAGCCCAATTACAAGAGGCACTCAGAAAGAAATAAAAATAGGATAAGGAAAATAGGAAAGAAATAAAAACAGAATTAGGAGAAATAGGAAAGCAAATAACAACAAAAAAAAGAAAATCTGCATATTAAAAACGGCTAGGGATAGCCGTTATTATTTTATTATTCTAATACTCCCCTCAAGTTGAAGCATAAATGTCAATCATGTTCAACTTGGATTTAAAGTCATCGAACAATGGCGAGGAAGGTTCATTGTGAGGATATCCGTTAGTTGACCACTGGAGGACACAAATAAAATACAAATTTTCTCGGACTCAAGTTCTTCCTTGATGAAGTGTTTGTCAATCTCCACATGTTTGGTACGATCACGCTAGACCGAGTTGTGGGCAACGCTAATGGCGGCCGTATTATCACAAAACAATTGCAGAGGGTCGGAGGTCGGCATACTTAGTTGGCGGAGCACGATGCGTAACAAGAGAGTTTGATAGATCCGCAAGAACATAGATCGGAATTCAACTTCAGCACAGCTCCAGGCAAACACCAATTATTTTTTATTTTTTCATGTGACAAGATTTCCCTACACAAATGATCAGTACCCGAAGGTAGATCGTCAATCATTGACTGATCCAACCAAACAACATATGTACAAACAACAACAAAAAGAGATGTATGGCACGAGAAAAACAAACCTGATCCGGGTGTGTCTTTTAAATAGTGGAGAATCTATTGGACAGCGTGGAGATGGTGCTCATAGGGGTCATGCATGAATTGACTTACTATACCAACTGTATGGCATATGTCGGGGCATGTATGGATGAAGTAAATGAGTTTCCAAACAAGGCGCTGATAGTGAGTCTTGTTAATAGGAACTACACTGGGAACATCAGATAATTTTTCATTATGATCCATTAGGATAGCCACCTGTTTGCATCGAAGCAAATTATTCTCAGTTAGCAGGTTAATCACATATTTGCGCTTAGACAGGCAAATGCCTCGAGATGATCGAGCAACTTCCATGTCTAAGAAATATTTGAGGGATCCCAAGTCCTTCATTTCAAAGGACGTAGCTAAAATGTCTTTCAAAGACTTCAATGTCGGCAGATAATTTCCTGTAAGTGCAAATCATTGACATAGGTGAAAAGAATAGCGATCTGGACATTGAATAAATGTCGAAAGAAGGGTGTGATCTGAATGAGCCTGAGTAAAATCATAGCCCACTACTACCTTTGTGAACTTGTCAAACCAAGCCAGTGGTGATTACTTTAGTCCATAAGACTTTCACAACTGACACACTCACCATGGGGAGGCAATAAAGTTAAAGCCATGGGAAGAAACATGTACACCTCTATAAGATATTCGTTCAAGAACATATTCTTGACATCGAGCTGGAATAAGGGTCAATCAAGATTCACCGCAAGAAATAGTAAGACCCAAATGGTGATCAACTTGGCCACCGGAGTAAATGTCTCATCACAATCAACTCCGTAAGTCTGAGTATCCTTTGGCGACCAATCGTGCCTTGTTCGTTTAAAGGAGCCATTTGAGTTGAACTTGATGTTGAAAATTCATCAGCATCCCATTGCTTTCTTAACCCGAGGAATATCTAAGACGTTCCATGTAAGGTTCCGCTGAAGAGCATTGATCTCCTCAATTACTGCAGTATTCAAGGCTGGATCCTCAGGTGAAGCCTCAATAGTAGATGGGATTTGATGATCCGTCAGGGCAATAATAAATGCTCTGTAGGTCAGCAAAAAACTGCAGAAAGAGATATTTTTCTTTAGAATAGAGAGAGCATGCCTGATTGCGTATCTTACTAGAAGAACTCACCTCCTCATTTGGAGTAATAATGTCGAAGATGTCACTAAGAGTGGATTCAAGATCCTGCAAGAAGGTAGCAGGCTCCAGAGTAGGGGCATTGGAATGAGTGCGCCGAGTGTAAACAGAGAGAGTGGGAGGACATGTTGGAACAATGGGAACCAAAAATTCCTCTGTTGCAGGAACAAGAGGGGCATTCATTGGAGTAGAATAAGAACTAGTGTCCAGGAACTCTAGCTCACCCTCACTTGAGGTCGAGTTAGGAAAATATTGAACACTTTCAAAAAAGGAGACATCAACATAAACATTGAATTTGTTTGTGATAGGATCAATACACCGATGTCTTTTTTAGTAGCGAAGTACCCTAGGAAGACATTTTATGGATCTGAAATAAGTTCACTCTGAGTGGGATCAATGTTCTGAACAAAGGTCGCGCGCTAAAATATTTTGGGATCTAAAGTGGAGAAGATTCGATTGGCTGGAAAGCATGACAGTAAGACAAGTAAGAGAGTTCAAAAGTTGTGAATTTTAAAGGGGACTCTGTTTATGAGATAGGTAGCAGTCAATATAGCTTCATTCCAAAAATATTTTGGAACATATTGAAACATAATAGAATGAGCAATGTCGAGAAAATATCGATTTTTTTTCTCTCAGCTACCCCATTTTATTGAGTGTTTGTACACGACATATGGAGTAGGATGCCCTTGACAATAATTCACCTAATATAGAACTAAAAAAGTCACGACCATTACTGGCCCGAAAGACTTGAATTAGAGTTTTGAATTAGGTCAAAATGATAATGTATAATTTTTGGAAAGTGATAGCAGCTTCCAATTTATCTTTTAAACTATAGACTCACGTCACCGAGTGTGGTCATCAATCAAAGTAAGAAATCACCGTTTATTGATGTAACTGAAAGTAAGAAAGGGTCCTCATACATCACTACGAATGAGTGAAAAGGAGCGAAAGACGTGTGTAGGTTGGGCAAAAAACCCTGTGATGTTTGGATAACTAACATGTTTCACACTTGAAACTAGAAGTACTTTGATTAAAAAACATCAATGGATACATATGTTTTAAATATTAGAACTAGAATAACTCAAATGATAATGAAACAACATAATGGGGCATTTAGTGACTTGAGATAGGCTACAAGTATTGAGTGGTATGTACTCATTCTTTGTACTTTTCTCTTGAAAGTAGTTGAGTCCAACTACAAGCTTTGCAGTTCAAATCATCCTCCCCGAACGACAATCCTGCAAGAAACAAACATCAAGAGAGAAATGAACAATGCAATCAATGTCATATGTCAACTTGCTGACAGATATTGTGGCACCTAAATCAATCATCCATGAACTAGAGTAGGAAAAACACATGATGGCCATAAGGACAGTGCTTTGACGGACATGTGAGGTCGACAAGCCAACAGAGAACTAATTGGATCCAAGTAGCTAATTTAGTGCTCCATCAAACTTTCCAGAGAATCGGAGGATTCCAGAATGTTCTGAATAAAAGCCAGTTGAACTGTGGTAGACTCTGATGTCGTAGTAAGAGCCTTGGTAGCAGAGGAGGTTAATATGCCGGTTTTCATGAAGCTTCCAACACTTGTCACGACTGTGGTTGAGTTTGTAACAGTAATCACAAGTGGGGTGACTTGCCTGAGAGGACTAAGCACTATTTGAGACCAAGGCGGGTGATTCGATTGAAGGGGTGGAAGTGCCAAGCATGACAAGTCTCTGCTTCTCTTTGCAGGCAATATTGGTGAAAGCAGCTCAAGCGAAAAAAAAGGAACCCGACCAAGAATATAGCCACGTTCTTCGTCAAGTTCTTTATTGAGACTGCCATAAATTAGAATATGCGATCATTTTCTACAATTTTATGAAAAAGAGAAAAGTCATCGGAGAGACCTAAGTGTAAACGTAGTAAAGGTTGCATTCCATCCATAGTACCACCGGGTCATTGCAGTAACGGGTCACGGTCATTGATCTCTATCATGCCTCTCGGATATTCTTAGATACCTCATAGAGTTGGCCAGAGTTTCCTACATCCGAGTAGGTATCACGGACAGCCATCCAGAGGGCACTAGCAGAGGGAGCAACATATATAAACGGTCAATCGACAGTTCCATGGCGTTGATTAGCCACTATAAGACCATAAAGCTCTCTATTTCCCAAGCTCCATATGTCGGGTCAGTCTTTAGAGGTTCACAGATCATGCCTTGTAAGTTGAACGAATTTCCCGCTTCCTTTGATGAATAAGGACGCCACTTGAAACCATTGCAGAAAGTTAATGTCATTCAATTTGTGAGATGCGATCAAGAAGTTCGTGTTGGTTTCTGGTCCTCCGGTCTGCATGGGAGCGGAAATTGGAGTCAAATGTCCAGTGGAATTAAGAACACTTTCTGAGGATAGCTTAGTGTTGGAGGAGTCTGCCATAATTCCAATTGAGCCAAAAGAAATTTGGTTTGGATTTCGAGACAGTCAGATTAAAACTAGTAGGTCACCGGCTGCAGGGGACATCAAGGGAAAGTCGGCGGTTGCAGATTTCAGTTGGAAGGGCCGCGGCTAGGAGTTCCTACGGGAGACTCTGCAGGAAAGGCGGGTGGCGGCTGGGATCTAGGGTTAGATCCCAACTCAGATACCATATTGAAATATTGGAGTAGAGCAACATATCTTATTAATAGAAAGAGGGGTACATAAGCCTAATTACAAGAGGCACTCGTAAGGAAAAAAATAAATCAGAATAAAGGGAAATAGGAAAAATAAAAACAAAATAAAGAAAAATAGGAAAACAAATAACGAGTAAAAGAAAACTTGCATATTAATGACTGCTAGAGGTAGTTATTATTATTTTAGTATTCTAATACTATCAAATTAAGACAACACGATAGTATGCATAAAATAAAATATATATATTCAAAACCTCATATTGTCTCTATGAGTAAATTGTTGTCCCTTTTATTTTACCAAATGCACCGTACATCCACGAGAAGAATAACACCATCCTAAAATCTTTTATTGGCAAATTCCTAGCAGTATATTTTGATGATATTTTTATTTTCAACTCTGATAAGAAATCACACATGCATCATCTAACATTAGCCTTTATACAAATTAAAAGAAGTATAGTTTTAAATAAATCTAAAGAAATACTTCTTCAGCCAGCCAACGATTATCTTCATTGTTTTATATATATATATATACTAAATAGTTGGNAAAAAGAGAAAAGTCATCGGAGAGACCTAAGTGTAAACGTAGTAAAGGTTGCATTCCATCCATAGTACCACCGGGTCATTGCAGTAACGGGTCACGGTCATTGATCTCTATCATGCCTCTCGGATATTCTTAGATACCTCATAGAGTTGGCCAGAGTTTCCTACATCCGAGTAGGTATCACGGACAGCCATCCAGAGGGCACTAGCAGAGGGAGCAACATATATAAACGGTCAATCGACAGTTCCATGGCGTTGATTAGCCACTATAAGACCATAAAGCTCTCCNGAGCAACATATATAAACGGTCAATCGACAGTTCCATGGCGTTGATTAGCCACTATAAGACCATAAAGCTCTCTATTTCCCAAGCTCCATATGTCGGGTCAGTCTTTAGAGGTTCACAGATCATGCCTTGTAAGTTGAACGAATTTCCCGCTTCCTTTGATGAATAAGGACGCCACTTGAAACCATTGCAGAAAGTTAATGTCATTCAATTTGTGAGATGCGATCAAGAAGTTCGTGTTGGTTTCTGGTCCTCCGGTCTGCATGGGAGCGGAAATTGGAGTCAAATGTCCAGTGGAATTAAGAACACTTTCTGAGGATAGCTTAGTGTTGGAGGAGTCTGCCATAATTCCAATTGAGCCAAAAGAAATTTGGTTTGGATTTCGAGACAGTCAGATTAAAGCTAGTAGGTCACCGGCTGTAGGGGACATCAAGGGAAAGTCGGCGGTTGCAGACTTCAGTTGGAAGGGCNTTGGAGGAGTCTGCCATAATTCCAATTGAGCCAAAAGAAATTTGGTTTGGATTTCGAGACAGTCAGATTAAAACTAGTAGGTCACCGGCTGCAGGGGACATCAAGGGAAAGTCGGCGGTTGCAGATTTCAGTTGGAAGGTANGTCAATTCATCTCAATTTGTATGCACTCCTATTAAACAAAAAAGAGAAGATGAAATTAATTCAGAAGAAGAACAAAAAGGAGAAGAAAAGTTTGAAAATGAATAGTTTACTAGAAGAAAAAAGAGATTATATGAATGAAAGATATTATAATGATTACTGAATTTTTTAACTTTTTTTATAAAATTTGAGATTTTGTTAGTTTATTTCTGCCTTAAAATTTAGACTTTGTTATGAATTCTAATAATTTTTCTTTAATTTTCAAGTTTTTTAACTATCACATCAAACGATTAGAAATTCTCATTTACAAGTTTACTCTCAAAGTTTGTCTTCAAGTTAGGTATGTGCACCATACTTCTTTGCTGTTTTATATCAAGTTTTAAGCTATATAATAAATATTCCAAATTTTAAGATTGTTAATGAATATATTCATATAGTTTAGTTTTATATAAGTTACGAGCGCTTTGAACAACAAGTGTCACTTCACTATGCACAACAAAAAATAAAAATTCTAGCACATCACATTGTGTTGTGCACTTTGAAAACATTGGTTGTAACATTGTTTAAACATCATATAATCTTCAATTAATATGATACACATAACCTAATGACTAGTTTTTCATAAAGGCAATAATTACACATGAGAGGGCCAATGCATTGGATATTTTTGCTTTCTCTTCAACACTTCAAGCTTCCTCTACAGAAAAGGATTTCATATACATAGCAGAATACTTGAGCAAACTGGATCTACATCAATTATATGACCGACTACCACATGGTATGTGTCGGTCGCCAAATTTGAAATTGTCGGTCGCCGGAATGGATTTCCCGATGCCCGATTTAATTTAATTTAAATATATATAATTTGGAAAAGGTTGTATTTTAAATTTTGAAAATACAAGACCGAACTGATCTCTTATCCTAATAAACGAGTCTAATACCGCAAGCAATGCATCTATCCCGATGGGTAGACATACTACTTACTGTTAATGCTTGATTAAATAAACTAAAGAGTTTATGACATTCGTTTAAGCCTGCAAAAAATTATTTTTTATGTTGACTGACAAGTTTCCCTATTTAAGGTTCTTAAAAGTTTCTTATAAGGGCAAGTCCTTATAGTTAATTACATCTTAGATAACCGAACTCACCTAAGAAAATTCTCGATAAAAATTAGGGGATATTGTCTTCAAGAATTTCAAAAGATAGGACATTTCAAAAGATCAGATAAAGAGATGTGAAATGGGAATAACTCAAATTTGGAACATTTATTTTTGGAATCCAAAGGAAGAAGAACTAGGAGATGTCACAAATCCTGAGGAGAACTTCAGTGACTTCCCAAACTATCCTATGATTCTGCTTCAATTTCAGGGAGAATTATTTAAATGTTTCATCTTGTCGATTTTATTAATTAGGGTTTACATTTATACGAGACGATCGCACATATAGCCTGGAAGAAGTGAGGATTTAAGTCGTGACGAACAACAACCTCGGAATCCTAAAACAGGTTAGGGCTTAAATTGTATAACAGAGACATACAAAGGCCTAAAGAAAAAGTTGAGGATCTATGTCGAACTAGGCAGACAACCTCGAAGTCCTATGTCTTATTGTTTAATTCTAAGGAAAGATATGTTGTCGTAGATCCTCGTGTTGTTGTAGATCGTTGTTGTAGAAGGCTGCCCACAAAGCTAGCTCCAGGCTCCTCGGCGAAGTAGCAGTCATAAAGTCTAAGGTTTAAAGGTTTAAATGACAAGTTGAAGTTCAATCATTGGGAGAGGTTAAAGTTGAATAGAGCGACACAAGTTTGGATCCCATGGTTCCCTCGTTCCGGTATCACTATTTTCTTTTAAATTTACTTAGCTTAAACGAGTTGTGAAACCTATTTAAACCGGGGAGATCTCGTTAGCAACCGTGGGTTACCTCCTCCAGGGACTTCCCGTAAATTCAAACTTACGTTTTAAGTTTAGTGACATTTCAAAGGATTTTGAGTTACCTTTAAAACAATTTGTTCTAGATTTTGAAAATGTTTTGAAAATGGTTTTGATTTTTTTGCAAGTAAAGTGCACAACCAAGCAGTTATGATATTTTGCGGCAAAAGTAAATTGCTGAAATTAAAATGACAGAAATTAAATAACACTGTAAAAGCTTACATGTCATCTTCTCGGTATTCCCGCTGAAACGTTAGCATTTGCAACATGTATGTAATTTTGTGAAAATTTAAATAAATTGCAAGAGTACATGAAGGTGTACCTAACAGATTCTGAACTATGACTTGTTGAGTCCCGAAAGATCTTAGTGAATAATTTTAGAACAAAATATAGCAAGTTCAATTTGTCCTTCAAAATATTCAAGAGATTCCAAAGTGTTTGGGGAATGACCCTGAACTGCTTTAAAGATCTTCATGAAACATTTCAAGTTCATTTTGAACTTATCATATCATTCCATTAATTATCCAAGGTCAAGTTAAAAAAGGGTTACCCTGCTACTCGGTGAACTTTGATATTCTGATTATCCCAAGGACACGGTACTCAATTAACCAATTGATATTTCATTTAAAAGTTATGTAGGTGAAAGCCCCTAAGACAAGTTTATTTCATTAAAGATTTTGTGCCCACCATTAAGGTTGAGCTTGTAGTATTTAGAGGCATTTATCATCAATCATACTATCCTAAATCCCATCAAACAAGTTTAAAGAGCAAGTCTAGATCACTACCAAGCTCTTAACAATCTCAAATGAGAAAATGTGCAATTATTAAAAGTTTAATTTAGGTGATATGTATCTCTATTGAAATATCATATGATCATCATTTGTGGGCTTAAAATAAGTGAATTGTCATCCTCCTAACCTAAACTNGAGAAAATGTGCAATTATTAAAAGTTTAATTTAGGTGATATGTATCTCTATTGAAATATCATATGATCATCAATTGTGGGCTTAAAATAAGTGAATTGTCATCCTCCTAACCTAAACCCATCACTTTAGAATCATCTGATTTTTATTAACTTCCAAATCATGATAATTTAGAAAATTATAATTTTGTTCTTATTATGAAAAGGTGGCAAATTGGTTTCTACCTTTTAACTCATTGTCTCAATCATCCAAAAGTATTCATTAGGATCAAAATTGTCTATTTTTCCCCTAATTAATCCTAAATTTTAATTTAAGGCACCAAAGTAAAATGATCATTTTACCCTTGAGGCTCTCCACCTCATAATTCATTAAGCACAATTCAAATGACTTTAAAAATTTTAAAGTACCCTATCAATGGGGCAATTAAAACATCAAAGGAGAAAATGTGATTTTGAAATTTTATTTAATTTAAATAATTATTTTAACCTAGAAAATAGGATTTTCAATATTAATTTATTTAATTAATCAAAGTAAAGTTTTTTTTTTATGGGAAAAATATTAGAGGTTCTCTTGGGTCAGAGAACACTTAGGCAAAATATCATGATTTTCTAAATTAAATTTTAATTTAATTTTATAATTATTTATTGATTTTTAGTGATTTAATTAAATGGAAAATATGTTTTAATCACAAAAATTATTTTTAACATTTTTATTAAACCTCCTTGAATCCAGAGAACTCAGAGAAACAAATTTTATATATTTATGATTTTTAATTTATTTATTATAATTATTTTTAATGAAAAATAAGATAAATACATTTTAGGCTTTTTAAAAATTCATTTTTAACTTAGGAAGATTGGGAAAAATATTTTAATGAGTTTCAAGTGATCAGAAAACCATTAGGAACATTTTAAAACACTTTTGTATTTTTGGAATTTTTAATTATTTTAAATTTAAAATATAGCTAAAAAATAAAGTATTTTATCAAAAATAATTTTTATTTTTCTTAAGTGCTCCAGTTCACAAAAAACCAGAAAATCACTTTTCATAATTTTCCCAAGTGCATTTAATTTAATATAATTATTTTTGTACAAAAATATAATCTTGCTTATAAAATCAACTTTAGTGCTCAAACTTAACCAAATAATTTTCAAATTTTTACAGCGAGTCAACATGATTTTTACACACNACTTTAGTGCTCAAACTTAACCAAATAATTTTCAAATTTTTACAGCGAGTCAACATGATTTTTACACACAAGAAGGAATTGATTTCATTAATATTTAATTTAAATAAATTAATACAAGATATACACATTTAATTAATTATAGAAATATACAAAATTATTCAGACCATCATGATATTTTTTTAGGCTTCTGTGACCATAGGGAACCTACTAAAATTTATCTCATAATTTTTGNAATACAAGATATACACATTTAATTAATTATAGAAATATACAAAATTATTCAGACCATCATGATATTTTTTTAAGCTTCTGTGACCATAGGGAACCTACTAAAATTTATCTCATAATTTTTTAAGTGATATTTTAATTTATATAATTAATTTAAGTCAAAATAGTCATCCAAGCTTGAAAATTAGGGTTAGAAGCACATAGATGCTCTCTGACCTTGGAAAAATTAGAGGACATCCCTCCTGCCATGAGGACAGACCCTAAATATTTCCAGTCATGATGAGCAATATTTAATCATAATGAATTAAAATATCACTGAGGCTATTAATTAATTAAAAATCAGAGTCAAAAAATAATTTTTATTTGTAGTCCACAATATTCTCCTCTGTTCACTGAGCAAGAGAGTATTTTTATTTTATTTTTATGATTTTTTATGAAAAGTTATGAATTTTTGAAGTTTTGGCATTTAATTTAATTCATACAAACCTATTTATCAACTTAAACCACGCGGCGCCAAGCAATCATTGGCATCTCTGAGGCCTCCACGCAGCGTCTTCTAGTTCGACGCCGCCGTCTGAGTCAGCGCTGACTCGACCCATTGTTCACGCACCAAAAGCTTGTTAGACACGATCTCATCTGTCCATCCGATATACGCGCAATAGGATGGCTCTCCGTCATCATCCCCGATGGCCAGAGCCCGTGAACCGCATGACTTCTAGACCTAAGATCTCGCTCGATACGCAACCAAATCACATGAGGTTTGTTCCTACACATTCATCTATTCAAGACGAACACATCCATATAGTTACAATGCTATGAAATCAAACTTCACTTCACATTTGGAGAAAATCTAGCTCAAGATTAGGGTTAATGGCTTATACCTTTGTCTGATAGGGGAGGCCTCAATCAGATGCTTGTGGAAGCTTCAGTGGAGTCCCATGAACCTCCTGGAAGTGTTGCTTTCCTCTAGTGTAAGCTTCAAGTACAAGTTCAATGAAATGGGGTGCGGCTTTGGTTTAGGAGTGGTTTAGAGAGCTCAACAGAGAGGGATTTTGTTGGGGAACTTCCTCTCTTGCTCTGAGGAAGCTTAAGAGCAGTTCAATTTGAAGATTGAGAGATTTTAGAGGATGGCCGAAATTTTTCCTAATTTTGAGCTCAAAAATTGAGCTTAGACAGTGGGGGAAATGGCTGGGAGATGGTTGCGATGAACTTAAGAAGTCTTAAAGGAGCTCTGGGAACAATTTGACAGAGTTTCCCCAAGAAAATTGGTTAACTCTTTTTTGGGCCATGGAGGAGGTGGCTTAAATAGAAGGGGAATGGGTGGAGCTCAAGACTTCAATCCAGATGCAATGTGGAGCTGAGGTGGAGGGTTTCAGAGTGCTAAAGGCCAATCAGGGTTGCAGAGTTGGACATCTTGGATGGGTGCAATTGGATTCAAATTAAGGTATAGTGGCCCTCGGTTTTGGCTCNGTTGCAGAGTTGGACATCTTGGATGGGTGCAATTGGATTCAAATTAAGGTATAGTGGCCCTCGGTTTTGGCTACTCCGGCGACTATGGTGGCTGGCCAGGACAAGGGAGGTGCTCAGGTGGCTCAAGAACCTCAGGGGAATCTGTTAAAGCAATTAATTTGGGATTGTGATGGGTTTTGGCAAAGATCTCCTTGGCTTAAGCATTTTAGGAAAGAAATCCCTTAATTTAGGAGACCTTTGGTCCATGACTCACATAGGGTGGGCAAGATAGGTTTAGCTGGTCACTAGGGTCTAGTTGGTGGTTGTAGTGGTCTTAGGTTGACCATTTTGGCAAGGTTTGGTCACATTTGGGTCATGGGTCAATTTTGGGCTCAAGTTGGGCTAAGTTGGGTTAG
>JXCR01013939.1:0-24737 GCA_002079205.1 Phalaenopsis hybrid cultivar | reverse complement strand
CATTCCGTTGATAGGCCTCTCCGCATACTGTTGCGTTGAGTTGAAGTTCTCCTTCTGTTTCGGTCTGATGGAACGCTTATAACTTTCTTCCATTTTCTTAATCTTCTTCTTTCTTCTTTCTCTCTTATTTTCTCAGGGGATGGATCTGTCAAAATCGTTGCTTGGTTTCTTGACGCTTCGCGGCTAGTCTTCAATGGCGGAGCTGTGAGATGGTAGATTTCGCCCCGCATTTCGGCCTTTTTGTTCTGTCTCTGCTTTGCCTTCTTCCAAGTACAGATATGTACATAGTTTCGGTTAATTATTGGAGTCCAACGAGTGTTTTGCTTATTTTGTTCTTCTCTTTGTTTCTGGATAAAATTTTATAAAAAAAATCCTGACTTGGGCTTTGGTTTGAGTTTTATTTTCAAAATTATGTTGTTTTTTTTAATTATATTTTTGTTGGGCGTGCTTGAAGATTATAGTTTCACGTACAGAATAACTTTTTTGGATTTGAGTTGGGAACTTTGGTTGATAAAGCCCATGGAGACTATTATTAGTGTATCATATATTTGGATTTCTTTCTTCTTTTGTTGAAAGCTAAGTTAGGGTTTAATTGAATGAGATTTAGGACCAGGAGAACTGGTTCACCTGCTTGATTCTGTCTTTTGAGTTCCGGTTGATGGTAAATTGCTTATATGGATGGTGAAATTTGATTGTTAGGGTAAGGAGAAGTACTATTTGGGAAGTGCCTTTTTTTCTTGGATTTTTTTTTTTATTTTGTTGTTTTAGTTTCTTTAGTTTAGTCGGGAATTGGGTTATTTAATTGCGCGCAGGGACTGCTGGACTGAAGGAGGGGTTTTGGATTTTTAGGGCCTGTTTGGCTGCAAGCAGGATTCAAACTAAAGATTAGTAAATCTCTGAATCCTCAAAATTCGTAAATCCACCCATCCCTTGCATTTAGTAAATCCGGGTTTAGGCCTGATCAAAGGCAAAATTGGATTTACTGAATAAAAATTTTCTTAAATCCATGGAACTTCTGCATTTTACCATTTGGTTGGATTTAGTAAATCCAGTGATAAATTCTATTAAAATCCTCTATCAGACAGCCGCTTAGAAGATTTGTTTATGTAGTGGCGCTCTAGGTTGCAACCGCACTTAATTTGTCAACACGAAATCCTGTATATATTTGGCTCTTAAGTCCTATAACTTGTTGCTCTTAGCTAGTTGTGCAAAGAGTGAGTCTTAGTTCTATGTTACTAAGCTTGTTTGAGACTATTGAAGTCACCCATCTATCAAGGCTAGTCACCAAAAGAACTCGACTAGTCACACTTGGTGCTCGTCAGCCAACCAAGACCAGTGAGTCTTAATCCAAAACTTGCTAGAAGTTCTAATTTAGAAGCCAGTCTTACTCTTTGCACAACTATATATGCTGATCTAAATTTTGTATTTTGTTTGTAATTACACCAATGTCCCATCATATTATTGCGACATCCAAACGTCTCTCCTATTACATTCTTTTGAGGTAGCTCCGATTAACCTTCTGATCATACTTTTTATGGTCAGAATTGTATGATAGTTTGATAATATAAGATACAGTACTCAGAGCTGAGCAGATCTCATTTTATTTATGCTGGATATTGCATTAATTCAACATCTTAAACATTCTAAATGGTGAAAGAACTTAATGAATGATCAATTGCTCATTAGAGACGGGATTAGCAGGCCTTTTTTTTAATTGGTAAATTAAAAAAAGGTGCAATTTTGAGAACTAACTTTCAAGTTTCTTTTTGTAATGCATTAAAGCTGCTGTTTTAAGTAATTTGACCCTTCACATTCAGCTTTTTGCTTTTTTTGAACTGGAGTAATCTAACTCTCTCCTGATAATACATTTGGCTTGCTGAAATTGCAGATTGAAATTCATTGATGAGGTTTAATCATCCATGCAAGGAATAGCTGTCTCCAAGCCAATGCCAATTTCATATTTATCTCTTTCTTTCTTTGGCATGTTTCTCAACACATTATTAACTGTTGGTGATTGAGTATTCTCCAAAACTCTGTGCATCTTCAGTTAATGAAACATCACCTCAAAATTATTGATAAAAAGTGTTCCATTAAAGATGAAGAAGTTTTCTGGAGGTCTCATTTTAGTATCCTTGTTTGTGTTACTGCTTCTGAGATATGGAATGTTGGAAAATCCATTAGCAGAAATGTCTCTTCGTAGTCCTTTCTCTCAAAACAATTCTCAACATTTGCATTGGGTGGCTACTGGAGTAGATGAACCAGTAGTTCCAAATCCGAAGAATGAGTCGGAAATAATTTCAACTGGTTCCTTAATGTCCCATCTTCCCATACCGCAGAACCTTTCCGCTGAAGAACTACGGTCTCTTCAGACATGGAAAAATATGATTCACCTGGTTAATCATTCCGAAGGCCTTCCTCAGGCAGTTGAGGCTGTCAAAGAAGCTGTAACTGCATGGGAAGGTCTCATGGCATCCATTGAAGACGAAAGGCTATCTAGATCTGGAAATGGAAGTAAAAGCAAAAAGCTAAAAGAAAAACAGTGCCCCTATTCTGTCATAAGGATGAATGCTTCAGAGTTTTCTGATGGGGATTTTAGGTTCAAGATTCCTTGTGGACTAGTTCAGGGCTCATCCTTGACTGTCGTTGGTACTCCTGAAGGGCTTCTGGGAAATTTCAAGATTGATTTGGTGGGTACAGCTCTTCCAGGTGAACAAGATCCTCCCATAATCCTGCATTACAATGTTCGGCTTCATGGCGATAAAATTACAGAAAATCCAGTTATTGTTCAAAATACGTGGACTTTAGCTAATGACTGGGGTCCAGAAGAGCGCTGCCCTTCGCCAAATCCTGATAATAATAAGAAAGGTGCTACAACTGCGATCTGATTTGAAGTTAGATTTGCTTACAAAGTGATCTTTTTTCTTTGCTCATATTTCTGAGGTTATTCTTTCATGCACAGTGGATGATTTAGATCAGTGCAGTAAAGTGGTCGGTGAAGATGACAATCAAATCTTTGCTTCAAAACTATCTTCCAATGCTTCAACACAGAACCTTTCGAAAGGCGAAGGTGCTAAACATAGGAGATATTTTCCTTTCAAGCAAGGATACCTTGCTATTTCTACACTGAGAATAGGGTCTGAAGGGATACAGATGAGCGTCAATGGGAAGCATATAACCTCTTTTGCTTTCCGTGAGGTATTTTTATCATAAATAACGATTATTTTTAAATATTTACATACTGAGAGCGCTTCCTAACTCTTCCTTTTGCCAACCTAGGCCCTGGAGCCTTGGCTTGTTAATGAAGTAAGGATTTTGGGAGACATTAAATTGTTATCAATCCTTGCTAGCGGCTTACCCACTTCTGAGGATTCTGAGCATGTCATTGACTTGGAATTACTCAAGTCTGCTCCTTTACCTATTCATAAAGGCGTTGATCTGTTCGTTGGTGTATTTTCTACTGCTAACAATTTTAAACAGAGGATGGCTGTTAGGAGAACTTGGATGCAATATCCTGATGTTCGTTCCGGTGTTGCTGCTGTGCGCTTTTTTGTTGGTCTGGTAAGCAATTAATGCTGCCATGCTGCCTAAGTTTAGTAATACTTGATACAAACTCGAATCCTTTATTATTATTATTATTAATTCTTCCTTTAGCTGCTTATGCAATTTCACTGGAGTTTGATCTTCACTCTAATCAGTAAATGCTTACTTTTCCTAATCTTAAACATCTCTGTGTTCAAAACTAAGTTCCTCAATGTAATTTATGGTCTTACAGGCATTTTTCAATAATAAGAATAATGCTAACATTGTACCATTTGAATATAGAACTGCATAATATTTATTCTGTGTGATCAAATAGTTTTCCGGTTGTGAATGTATGAAATTTTCTTACAGCACAAAAACCAACTTGTGAATGAAGAACTATGGAATGAGGCAAGGACTTATGGAGACATCCAGTTGATGCCTTTTGTGGATTACTATAGCTTGATTACCTTGAAGACTGTAGCCATCTGCATCTATGGGGTGAATTTTTTTTTTTTTAGTATTTTCTTGATTTGAACCTGCTTCGATTTTTAATATTGCTGAATACTTCTCTTGTTTCTTCTTTTAGACAAACATAGTATCAGCTAAGTATGTTATGAAGACAGATGATGATGCTTTTGTCAGAATAGATGAGGTGCTTGCTTCCTTAAATAGGACAAATGTGATCCATGGATTGCTGTATGGGCGGATCACCAAAGACGATATACCGAACCGAAACCCTGACAGCAAGTGGTATATAAGCGTCGAGGTAGCTTTTTTCTTTCTGCTATACATATTTTTTTTACAAGTCTCATGTAGTATTACCAGAAGTTTCTAATATTTAGTTTTTTGCATAATGCTTTTCTGAAGCTAAAACTATCACTATGGATGTTCTATGTATGGGGCATAGGGTGCATTAGCTTGATTCAGTTAAGGCTGTCTTGGTGTTGCGNTTTCAATAATAAGAATAATGCTAACATTGTACCATTTGAATATAGAACTGCATAATATTTATTCTGTGTGATCAAATAGTTTTCCGGTTGTGAATGTATGAAATTTTCTTACAGCACAAAAACCAACTTGTGAATGAAGAACTATGGAATGAGGCAAGGACTTATGGAGACATCCAGTTGATGCCTTTTGTGGATTACTATAGCTTGATTACCTTGAAGACTGTAGCCATCTGCATCTATGGGGTGAATTTTTTTTTTTTAGTATTTTCTTGATTTGAACCTGCTTCGATTTTTAATATTGCTGAATACTTCTCTTGTTTCTTCTTTTAGACAAACATAGTATCAGCTAAGTATGTTATGAAGACAGATGATGATGCTTTTGTCAGAATAGATGAGGTGCTTGCTTCCTTAAATAGGACAAATGTGATCCATGGATTGCTGTATGGGCGGATCACCAAAGACGATATACCGAACCGAAACCCTGACAGCAAGTGGTATATAAGCGTCGAGGTAGCTTTTTTCTTTCTGCTATACATATTTTTTTTACAAGTCTCATGTAGTATTACCAGAAGTTTCTAATATTTAGTTTTTTGCATAATGCTTTTCTGAAGCTAAAACTATCACTATGGATGTTCTATGTATGGGGCATAGGGTGCATTAGCTTGATTCAGTTAAGGCTGTCTTGGTGTTGCGGTTGTTCAACTATAGATGGGGAGACTTATTTTGGCGAACTGGAGAAAGTTCTATAATTTATATAAGGGAGATTTACATACATACCACTCAATTCTAATTTATTTACATATTGAACCCAAACATTTATGTTTGCGCTTAAAACTCCTTGGTGACTTAAATCCTTGTATGAATATGTGTATTTTGCTTTTAAAAAGATAGTGATGGTGGTGTTGTTTTTTATATGATGGTAAAAATTTGAGCGGTATGCATATAAATATAAATGTTTAGATTTTAGATATGTAAATGCATAACAATTATGTGATATTTATATAAATATATTGTTAATAGTGAATTTAAAGATAAATCTTCTATAGTATAGATGTTTATATAGACTTTTTCTTAAATCTAGAAAAGCAAGAATAACCCTCAACCATAAGGCACATTTAGTTGAAAGGATCTAATGCTCTGCTTGTTTTCTTAAAAGGAATGGCCTGGTCAAAGGTATCCTCCTTGGGCACATGGACCTGGCTATGTGGTCTCCCAAGACATAGCTAATGCAGTCTACACTCAACATGAAAAGGGCCAATTAAAGGTTTGATCTCTCTCTCTCTCTCTATTCTGACTATATCTGCTACTTTACTTTCAGTTAATGGTCACTATTTTTTATGTGATATGAAATATTTTGAGTGGTATAAATATAAAAACTAAAGCTTTGGTGTTAAACCTACAAATACATAGAAATAGGTTGGTATGTATGTAATGCCTCAAAATATTTTGACAACTAAACTGAACTGATAATATGTTCATGCACAGATGTTCAAACTGGAGGATGTGGCAATGGGCATATGGACAGATGATATGAAGAATTTAGGAATGGATATTAAATATGTTAATGATGGGAGGATTCTTATTGAAGGATGTGAAGAAGGTTACCTTGTTGCCCATTACCAGCAACCCAGGCAGATGCTTTGCTTGTGGCAGAAACTCCAGGACACGAACCGAGCGAAATGCTGCGGCGACTGAAAGCATTCTTACATTGTTCGGAGTCTGCGATGGCTTATTTGTATACTAACAAGCCGAAGAGCCTCGCCATCGAGCTTTCTCATCTTCGTGGCATCTGTATACTAACAGTCAGGAGAGACTGACCACAATTCGACTTTGGAGTCCGGCCACGAATCGATCGTGATGGCAGATGGACTCGAGCTAACTGGTTCTTTTTGTTTACCATTTGGTAGTTATTTTTTGTTTGGGTTGAAGCAGTAGATTTATAGAGTTTATGTTCAGAGTTTTGATGATTAGGCTTACTGATATAGATACTGGAAAGCAACTATGAAGTTGTTGGTGAGGGGCTGTTCATGCCAGAGGGGTTTCTTGCCTTGTTATGATAGTTTTTATAGAGGAAGTGGAATGATATTTATCTATGATATGTGCAAACTCCACATTTTCATTTATTTATTTATTTATGTTATTCTATTTATTTGAGTTCAAATAATATAACCCCCTTGCATTGATGTTTCATGCAATTTCATATAATTGTGAAGGTGTTCTTATTTCATATTAGTGATTTATGCATGCGATGTCCAATGTTTTATTATTATTATTAAGGAAATAATAAAATAATATTGTGAACACCGGATCAAACATTATATTCAAGATTCAATTATTCACTTGGGTTGAACCGGAGGTTGAACTCGGCAACTTAATAAATAGACAAATTATTTTTATATAATTTAAATAATAGATTTATATTATTTATATTGATTTAATAAATAATATTTTAGTTTTAGATTATAATTTTAATTATTTTGAACAAAAAAAAATTAAAACAAGATAAGTGATATTTTTAATTTAAATATCTTATTTCTGGTCATCCCATTGAAATTAGAAGATTAAAATTAATAATTGAAGGTATTTGTCTTTTGTGGTTCTAAGCTTTGACAGAACTCGTTGAATGATTGGTCGCGATGGAATCGATCAGACCGATTCAATTTTTAAAACTCATTTCTAATCATAGACTCAAATAAAAATAGAGCTATTTCAAGTTTCAGCCATTCCATTCTCTGTGATCTTCATTCTCCACAGACTTGATTTTGTATAATTATAAAATATTTAATTTTTTTTATCGTCAAGAAATTTTCGAAATATAATATTAAGCTGGAATAAGTGAATTAATGACAATTAATCTTAATTTAACAAGCAGATATTTAGACGGCTTCGAGCTAAAAAAATCTTTTTGAGCTTAATTTTCTTTTAACAAACAAATACGTCACCTTTTTTTCTATTTTAGAACTGATAGGCGAACAATAAATTTTTATCAGTCAGCATGAATCTCGATGTAATCTTTTGAATATGAGACATTCAAACTTTGATTAAGAGTCATTCAGAGCTTCGATTTTAGTAAACTTATAGTCAAACTGACCGGCTCGATAAGACGGACCTAATGATATAAAAATTAGTCCAATCCGAGTCAAATCAAGCCCGGATCAAATTATTAAACCACTATTGAAAAGGTTTTCAAAGGCATTTGAACGGTCAAACAGATGTCGAATCTAGCGAGTTCATAGTTGAATGGAGTGTCTCGACAAGAAGAATCCAACGGGCCTAATATTGCCTAATTTCGACATCGTTAAGGCACTCAAATGTCCATCAAACGACATCTGATCCAGGAAAGTTCTCTAGACTGTCCGATCAAAATGATTCATATTCATGCATTAATTACACCCAGAACATTATAAATAGAGCTTCACTCTTCACATGAGAGGGAAGGTTGGAGGGAGAACTTGAGGACTTGAGAAAGATCTCAAGTCTAACATCATCATTGCCACCGTCGACAACCGCCGATCGCCATCGACCGCGACTGACCTCTGTCAACCATCGCCGGTTACCGTCGACCACCACAAACAATCATTGATTATCGTCCACTACCGTTAACCAGACACCGTCAGACAACGTTGCACCTTAGAAAATCTAATAACCATTTTCTCATATGTAGGATAAGGGGTCTCTGTAATCATTAACTTATAATAGATTTTTATAACTTGGCCCCGTGGTTTTTTCACTTTAAGGGTTTTTCACGTAAAAACTTCGATTATCATCATATGTTGATTCACTTTCATTCGAGTGTGTGTTGAATTCTCGTGCAACACTAAGACGATAATTCATTCCTCTACTGCCGCGAATCTTTTAGCAAGCATCAAGAATAATTAAAAAAAATAACTAAAATTAAAAAAATGGGCGGCAGATGCCGCGTCATACAGAGAAGTACACGAAAATAAAACTTTAATACAAGTTAGAACGTAACGGTTGAACGAGCATTATTGACCGGAAGTGCATTTTAATTGAATATATATTACAAGACTCTCCAATTATTTTTGTAAGCTCTTATATATTTCATATTAAATTAAAGGCCCTAAGTCAAAATACTTTATTTTCGTCTAATACAAATGCTGTTTTTTTTGGCCGGCTTTAAATGTATGACTTTTTTATGGTAATTTACACTTTTCTATTTATCCAATTTTACCTTATTAATAAGTTACTAAAAACTAATCTGATGTTCCAAACGTCAGATCGTAGTTAAAAAGTTGTCATCGCACCTAGTCAGTAATGATGTGAAAATGCGGATTTTAGTGGTTTGAATAAGTTTTTTGAACAACTTGTCAAAGACGCAGTTTAACCTAACGGTTTTGGGTGTGTTTTCAAAACTCACCGCACCAAATAAGCTGCCGCCAAATGGGAACTTCATAATTGAGGAGTATGGGAGGGCTTGTTCATAAATAATTTTTCNTCTTCTTCTTCTTCTTCTTCTTCTTCTTCGTTTTTGGTTAGCTTTCTTTGAAACGGGAGAAAGTGGTGGGTATTTTATAGAGGTTTTAAGGTTTTATTATTATTTTATCTCAAAGCGTGTGGATTCCTTTCCAACCTGCTCAGAATATATTTAAATAATCCACCATAAATCTACAATCTATATGTTTAATATATAAAATAAAATTTATATGATATTATTTGAGTAAGGTCTCAAAACAACCCCAACTATTTTTGAAAGTAATGATTTGATCTTCAATAAAGTGTTATTTACTACGTTGTATTTGTCATACTTCTTAATATCATATTCAGGATATTTTATTATATCGTATTTAGATATAAGTCGTCGTACAACAGAGTTCACTGATGGCGGCGAGCAGGGGGTGATCGACGGTGGTCTGATGATAACATACATGTGACAATCGATGTGGTCAGAGGCTACGATAGCCATGAATTGTAGTCATGGGCTTCATCTTGTCTACAATCAGTTTAACTATAAATTTATCAAAATCAAAGCTCGTCAAATTTGAATTTTAATTATTTATTATTAAAAAAATTCATCAAAATTTGACAACAAGCATAATTAGAAAAGGTTAAGATAATTGAATTAATCATAAAATGAAATCTGTTAAAAAGTCGCTCAAATGTTCAGACAGTCATAAAATATTTCACAAAGATAATATAATAATCATTCTTAATTCTATCCATTCGACCTTTGGCCAAATATTTCACATAAAATTAAGAATTTAAGGTTGGGTCGGGTTCGAAAATAAATTTGTTTTTTGCAAGCACACGGCAACACCCCCACCAAACCTTGATTTATGGGTTCGTTGGCACCGCCCTGGCAAAAATTCAAGATAACACGCAATGTAAGCTTAAAATAAAAATTGTAATTTTATGATTAGAACATCGGAGATGATATATAAATTATTATATCATTTGGAAAAGAATGGTAATGAGAATACCGTCGAGGATGTTCGATGATGAATTTTATAATTATTTTTCCTTTGTCCTGAATTGTTGATAGTGGTTGACTTGGACAGAAATTTTCGAACTTACATTTTTATAAAGCCTCATAAATTCGTACATGAAAAAAAAAATGAGAGTAACTCATTGAAGATTGTTGAATTTGATATGTCAGTGAATTACAACTTGTTGAGAAATTAGGGCAAATCAATGCATGAATCAACAAACACAAGAAAGAGCCCGCCGATTTAATGAGGTTCAGCAATCTACATACTCCCTCGGAAGCAAGAGCGGCGGCTTTCTAATTTCAAGAAAAAGCAGTACATCCCCTTAGGTTATAAATAATATATATATATATATATATATAGCGGGGCCAACAACGAACCCACTTAATGAAACTCCACCAATTGGACAAGTGCTCCAGCTCTACTCCACACGCGAGCTTCGCTCACTCGCTCTGCTAGCTGGCTTTGTTCTGCTCCAGCATTTGTCCCATTTTTGGGATATGAGCCATACCTATCACAACTAAGAAATATAGTGTAAGAGAGAGAGAGAGAGAGAAGTGCAGAGTACAGTAATGAACAATAATCAATTTTATTAACAAAACATTTCTCATAAAATGATTTTCTTATGTATAGATGAGAAAAAAAAAAAGTGAAGTTACGTATTTGTCTCTGCTTTAAATGTGACGTTATAGGAAATTCTAGGTATTTTACATTTATGGGTCTACAACACGGTTATCGTTTGACTCGGCTAGCCGAACTAAGCGGGTCTTGATTCTGCAAGGCCTGCTCGTTCGACTATGCTAAATTGAGGTTGTCAGCTGGCCATTGTTGGTTGGCAAGGTTGGCTCAATCGACTTAGCTTTCTCAAATAGTTGTTCTAATATGAATGTCAACCATTGGTTTCTGGATGAGAAGCTCTACTGGCAGAATGACACCAGATTATTGAACAGATCATGAATAACTGTAAATCCTATAGATAACTCATTCATTGACGAGAGAGAGTCATTCGGGATGTTTATGGCCTGTGGGCTATGCTCTTGCCATTTTTTTTGGCCCCTCATAAGGAAATCCAGTGTCCATTATACTTCAAGTGATGCTGTACTCTTTTCCTGAGTCGGGTTGTGATAATAGAGAGATGAAGGCATTTTCCTGGCTTGATTAGCCTTAATTCTTGGTTTAGGTGGTCTACAAGTCAGATAAGTGGGCCCTTTGGTCTTCTACCAGTGGGTGCTTCTTATTTGTACTTTTGTATCTCCTAAACCATTGGATCTCCTTGAGGTTCGTGTTGGTACATTCCCAATATACAAAGATATATATGAGTTATTTTATGAACATTTCAAGCAGAAAATATTTCAAAAGACTCATCTAATTGAAATGATTTATTAATGTTAGTAGTGGCTTATAAATGCTATGATTTAATGTAATTAATATGAACTATGAAAATTAATTTTTATGGTAAAGGTAAGGATTTTGATACTTTTATATCACCCAAAGTCATCGCCCTCTCTCATTTCCCATTTCCCCTCCCCGGCCCTCTTCGAACCCTCTCGCCTGTCGCATTTCCCATTTCCCCTCCCCAGCACTCCATCTGATTTTGCCCAAATCCATCACTCTGGTGACCGAACTCGCTGCGATACCATCGTGAGGGAAGGCAACGACAGGATCGGCGTCGTTAATTTGGGGAAGGCAACAGCGAGATCGCCATAGTGATACAACGTTCTCCTCCTTCCGCTCCGCTTCTACTCGAAACAATTGAGGAAGGTAAGCCTGTTCACCCCTTTATTACTCTTGCGACAAATTAGCTTTATCGTGTTTAAAGATGGGTCTGGATTTGCCATTGTTAAAATCTAGAATAATGAATGCTGTATGCACGCAAGGTGTTTGATGATTTGTTTCACCTGATGTTGAATTGAATCAAGAAAAATAATTTGAATATTGATCAGTTAAAACTGATGCATGTAAACTATTGAAAAATAATTTTAATATTTAATAAAATAAAATAAAATAATATAAGACTCATATAATAAAATAAAGAAAGATGTACACACATACCACACAATTCTTCTGTATTCCCATATCAAACATCTAAAGTTGGATGACCTATGTGGAAAAAGATGTATTTCACTTTTAAAAATTAAGTAATAATGATATTTCTCATGTGACACTAAAAATTTGAGCGTTATATTGTCTGCAACGCCACTCTGACCTGTAATTGTAAAGTAGTTTTTCAACTGATCACACAACATTCAATAGTGAACAAATGTCATGTAAGTGACATTTTTGCCAAATTCTTTAGAAAAATCTAAATCAACGTAGCCATTGACTTTATATGTAGTTCTTCTGAACTGCAAACAAACATATTTTGTTTCACTTTAATACATGAGATTCCATTGAAGTTCTTTACAATGCAAATTATTCAAATTACTCGTGTAAATAGTTACCGCACCTGACGAGACTACACCAAAACATACCATAACTTAACATAAAAGATCCTCCCATTGCATGAAAATATAGAACTCGGAACATAACTCAATCTCATTATCTAACTATGAATATGGAGTTTTTTTTTTTAAAAAAAATTATGAACACAAAATTGATGAAAGTCTGAAATGCATAGTGAAGGGAATACCAAGAAATCGAGTTATATCCAATCCATCAAACAAAAATTCAGAAGAATTTCAGGAATATCATGAGACCTAGTGGCAAAGCTTTATCTCAACCATCTGATCATTCATCTAAAAATAAGAAACATACAAGCATGCCAAATTTCAATTACATGGTATACCACAACACAATATACATTGAGTTAATAATTAACAAACATAATAAAGTTTTAACATATTAATCTCCCTCATTCAACATATTCAACCCAACAGTTTCAATGGATTCATGAAGGTAGATTAACTTGGACTACAATATATAAAAGCTCATAGAAAGATGGTTTATTGAGCATAATATTAACAGTCATCAAATAATAAGCATCACTGGAATTATTTGCAAGCTATTCCATATACATGGGGGCTTATTATAGACATATTTGGTACAAATATCATGTTAGTATTCACATTATAGAAACCTGCCTGCGAAATCAGCTCTCCAGTTTTTCGTGTGAGATGACACCCATCAGCAACAAACTGCTGGAGCGGATCAAGAATGCTTTGTGTGAAGCGGAGAAGAGAACCATCTTTACAATAATTGGAGGGTTAGATTTATAAATATATTGAAAAGAATACTTATTACAAGTTAAAGATTTCAAAAGAAAATGAGATTAAAAGAAGTACCGCGAGCCGCTACATGCTCCATAAATAAATATAGACCACCCACCTTTAACACTCTCTTCACTTCTGCACTGCCATACATAAAAAGTCATAGGGTAGTTTACATACATACCACACAATTCTGATGTATTTACATGCCTAACACCTAAAACTTTTTTTGAAATTCAGAATAATGCGGAATACCTTTATTGATATGAAAAGAGGTTATAAATAGCTCTTATATGAATCATAGAATAGGAAAGATGAGAAAAAGTAAGTAACACGAAATAAATATAATCCTCAGAACTTCTAATAGGAATAAATTATTTCCTAACATAACCTCTAACACCCTCTCTCAAGTTGAAATATGGTTAAAAATCATGTTCAACTTCGATTTGAAAACATCAAACAATGAGCGATGGAGATCTTGTGAGATAGAACTTAAAGTCTTCATCCCGTACTGCAGTTGTCATTGACTGCAGTTCCTTTACTGTTTGTAGGTAGATAAAAGACTCTTATAGGTAATGCAGCAAGGGAGTTTGAAGGGAAGTAGACAAATGTGATTGTCTTTGATGGCAGTTCCTGCAGTGTCTGTAAATAGACGAAAAATTCTCATATGTAATGTTGTTGGGGAGTTTGCAAGGAAGCAAACAGCCTGCATGAACAACTGACTTCTAGTTGGTTGTGGTTGTATTTGATTGCAGTTGCCTTTGACGGCAACTCCCACACTGTTTGTAGGTAGGTGGAAGACTCCTGCATGAAATGCGACAGAGGAGTTTGTCGGGAAGTAGCCAACTAATAGGAAAAACTGCAAGGTATGACTTGTAGAAAAAAACAAAGAAACACTCCAGAGGTATGCCTTGCTGCAGAAAAAAGGCTATAGAGAAAAGTATGATGCTGGAAAAGCTACGGAGGGGGGTTTGCTGTAGGAAAAACTCTAAAGGAAAGCCTGCTATAGAAAAAAAGTTCTGAAAGAGGCCTGCTGCAGGAAAAAGTTTCGGAAGAGACCTGCTGCAGGAAAAGCTCTGGAGGAAGGCCTGATACAAAAAAAGGCCTTAGAAGGAGGGTCTGATGCAGGAAAAAGTTTTGGAAGGTCTGTTGCAGGAAGAATTTTAGTGGATAATTTAATGTAGGAAAAAAGTTTCAGAGGAAGACCTGATGAAGGAAAAGACTCCGGAGGAGGGCGTTGATGCAAGAAGTATTTTGGTGGAGGACTTACTGCAGGAAAAACTTCAGAGAGGGGTTTGATACAGGAAAAAGCTCTGAAGGAGCCATATGACTGGTACAGATTTGAAAGGCTCCTGCGAAAGACATCAAAGAACAAGTCTGGCCTCAACATAACTCATAAGTATGCAATTGTAATCAAGACAATCTATGTTGTTTTCTCATTTCATCTGCTTTGGGAAGACAATTGAGTGCACCATTACCTGCCTCCATGCTGCATGCTTAGGGTCATCTTCAAATGAGACAACCTCTATCTTATATAGCATCCCCATCAATGCAACAACAATGCTAATCATTTGTAGTTGCATCACATATAGTGAAAGCCCTCCAACTATCAATGCCAGTCGTAAATTTCTATTCCCCGCTTGCTTCAATGGCCTCCCTAACTTCATTAAAGTTGAATTCATCTCTTTCTGCTCCATCTCAATCCTCTCCAAAAGCTTGATCGGCACGAACCTTATCCCCTCCCCAAACTCCAAATTCGAGAAATCCAACATTAAAGGTCCGTGACTCCCATCAACAATACTTCTGGCAAGTGATTCAACAGAGGAGGAAAAGCCTTAAATGGATCATGGAATAGGAAAGACAGGAAAAAGAAAATAATAGGAAATGAAAGATATCATACCTAATAACTACAATTAATCAATTGATAATAGTTATTTGGAGATTAAAGGAAACACCATAAAATAAAAAAGACTAAAATAAGATAGAAAATAAATCCAATCTAAGAAAATAAATCTAAAAGAGAAAATGAAATATTAGAAAATAAATCTAATCCTTATAACTTCTAATAGAGATTAAATTATTTCCTAACATAACTTCTAATACTTCACATCAAGTTGAAACATGACAACTTGGATTTGAAAATATTAAATAATAGGCGAGGAAAATTTTGTGAGGTAGAACTTGAATTCTTCATCCCGTACTGTGGTTCTCATTAACCGCAGTTTTTTTAGTGTCTGTAGGTAGACGGAAGACTCCTATAGGTAATGTTGTAGGGGAGTTTGCAGAGAAGTAGTCAAATACATATGTCTTTGACTGCAGTTCCTGCAATATATGTAAGTAGGCGGAAAACTCTTATATGAATGTTGTAAGAGAGTTTGCAGAGAAGTAAACAACCTGTAGGAAAAACTGACTTCTGGTCGACTGCGATTGTCTTTTTTACTGCATTTTTTGCAGTGTCTGTGGGTAGGTGAAAAACTCCTACAGATAATGCGACAGAGAAGCTTGTAGGGAAGTAGACAATTAATAGAAAAAGTTGCAGGGTATGACTTGTAGAAAAAAATAAGGAAAAGCACCGGAGGAGGGTCTGATGCTGGAAAGGCTCTGGAGGAAGGTTGATGTCGGAAAAGTTCCAGAGGGTCTGATGCTGGAAAAGCTGCGGAGGAAAGTCTGATGTTGGAAAAGCTCCAGAGGAGGGTCTGCTGCAGGAAAAGCTCAGGAGGAAAGCCTGCTGCAAGAAAAAGTTCTGGAAGAGGTCTGCTGCAAGAAAACATTCCGAAGGAGACCAGCTGCAAGAAAAACTCTGAAGTAGGGCCTGATACAAAAAAAAAGCTTCGAAGGAGGGACTGATGCAGGAAAAAGTTATGGAGGGTCTGTTGCAGTAAGAAGAACCCCATGCAGAAAAAAAGTTTCTGAGGAGGGTCTGATAAAGGAAAAGGCTCGTGAGGTGGGGTTGTTGCAGAAAGAATTCTGGTGGAGGACCTGCTACAAGAAAAGATTCAGAGAAGGGTCTGATACACGAAAAAACTCTGGAGGTGGGGGTCCATATGGCTGGTAGAGATTTGAAAGACTCCTGCGAAAGACATGAAAGAACAAGCTTGGCGTCAACATAACTCATAAGTATGCAATTGTAAAAAAGCCAATCTATGTTGATTTCTCATTTCATGTGTTTTTAGGAAGGCAATTGAGTGCACCACTGCCTGTCTCCAGGCTTCATACATTGGGGCATCTTCAAATGAGACAACCTATCCTATATACTATCTCTATCAAAGCAACAACAATGTGAATCATCTGTAGTTGCATCGCATATGGTGATAGCCCTCCAACTATCAATTCCAATCGTTGTTTTCTAATCCCCGCCCGTTTCAATGGCCTCCCCAATGTCATTAAAGTCAAATTCACCTCTTTCTGCTCTCTCTCAATTCTCTCCAGAAGCTTATCAGCACAAACCTTATCCTCTCCCCGAACTCCAAATGAGAAAAATCCAAAGTGAAAAGTCCGTGACTCCCATCAACAATGCTTATGGCAAGAGATTTATTCGGAGTGGAGCCGGGGAGGAAAGCCTGGAAGATAATAACAACGAAAAAAAATGTTGCAACAACCAAAATCTATTGGAGGAAGTCGTCCATCTCGAAAAAAGGAAGCCAACAAGTCTGGATCTTGGAACGAATGACATAATAGGCTCATGAGCTGAGCAGTGATGTTTGCTTTAGTGAGACGTTCTTTTCCACAAAACCCATATGGAGAAAGAAAACTGAGGGAATGCATACCAAGCACAAGTGCAAATCAATGCAATTACGAAAAAAGTTGACGTGGGAATTTCGATTGCAGGGAAGAGTCCAGACAATGGAGGCAATCAGTGAGAGGATTCTTGCTGTAGGGAGAAGCCGAACAGAGGCCTGAAGAGGAAGTTTCGTATATGACAGAGCAGTTCCATCTTGATATGGAAGAGGAGATTTGGCTCAGGTAAAAGGAGAACAGTGTCTGGGGGGGCCTACAACGGCTTTCAAATGCAATAAAGTTTTCTAGCCAGCAGAGAGGAGTTCCGGCGGTAGGGACCTACAAGGGGGAGAGTTCTGACGGCTAGCTNAACCCATATGGAGAAAGAAAACTGAGGGAATGCATACCAAGCACAAGTGCAAATCAATGCAATTACGAAAAAGTTGACGTGGGAATTTCGATTGCAGGGAAGAGTCCAAACAATGGAGACAATCAGTGAGAGGATTCCTGCTGTAGGGAAAACCGAACAGAGGCCTGAAGAGGAAGTTTCGTATATGACAGAGCAGTTCCATCTTGATCTGGAAGAGGAGATTTGGCTCAGGTAAAAGGAGAACAGTGTCGGGGGGGCCTACAATGGCTTTCAAATGCAATAAAGTTTTCTAGCCAACAGAGAGGAGTTCCGGCGGTAGGGACCTACAAGGGGGAGAGTTCTGACGGCTAGCCGACTGCATGGGAAAGGAGTCGGCGGCGGGAAAGGTTGTAGGATTGAGTTCCAGCAAGAAAGACTGCAAAAAGGAATTACGCGGCGGGAAATGCTGTAGGAGGAAATTACAACGGTGAGGCCTACAGGGAAAGGAAGTTACTGAAAAAAAAACTGAAAAAAAGGAGGCAAAGGAAGGGCCTGCAACACGACAAAGATTGTCGGTTGCATAGAATATGAAATTTCTGGCGATAGGAGACTTTGCGTTTTTTTTTTTTCTGGCTCTGATACCAAGTTGAAATTCAGAATAATGTGAAATATCTTTATTGATATGAATAAGGCTTATTTATAACCCTTAAATGAATCATAGAATAGGAAAGACAAGAAAAAGGAAAGACAAGAAATGAAATATATAACATCTAATCTCTCCAATTAATGGATTCATAATAACTATTATTTGAGANCAACACGACAAAGATTGTCGGTTGCATAGAATATGAAATTTCTGGCGATAGGAGACTTTGCGTTTTTTTTTTCTGGCTCTGATACCAAGTTGAAATTCAGAATAATGTGAAATATCTTTATTGATATGAATAAGGTTTATTTATAACCCTTAAATGAATCATAGAATAGGAAAGACAAGAAAAAGGAAATAACAACAAATGAAATATATAACATCTAATCTCTCCAATTAATGAATTCATAATAACTATTATGAGGTAAAGAAAGCAAAATAAAATAGTAAATGAAATAAATCCAATCCAAAAAAATAAATCTAAAATATGAAAAAAAATATTAAGAAATAAATCTAATCCTCATAACTTATAATAAGAATAAATTATTTTCTAATATAACTTCTAACAACTTTCATATTTACATGCATATCACTCAAATCTTTCACATCACATCAGCAGTACCATCATCACTATCTTTTTTAAAAGATGAAATACACATTTTCATACATTGATTTATGAAATCAAAGTGTTATAAGTGTAAATATAAAACTTTTGGTATTAGATATGTAAAAACAAACAAAAAAAAAAATTACGTGGTATGCNACATGCATATCACTCAAATATTTCACATCACATCAGCAATACCATCATCACTATCTTTTTTAAAAATGAAATACACATTTTCATACATTGATTTATGAAATCAAAGTGTTATAAGTGTAAATATAAAACTTTTGGTATTAGATATGTAAAAACAAACAAAAAAAAAAATTATGTGGTATGTAGTAAATTTTCCAAATCATAGTATAGATTTAACATGAATCTTCTAGTTAATATTGATGAAAATTTTCTTCTGCTTTAAAAATGAATGCAAAGCAAAGTAGCAGAAACAAGAGAGAATAGTGGAACAGAATCTGCCAGACAATATGTTGGCACTATTACCTACAAAGAGCATTTACATACATATCACCCAATTATTATACATTTACATATCTAACACTTAAACTTTACTTTTTACAATTATACCCACCCAAATCTTTCATATCACGTGAAAAATAATAATGCCTAATATAGATAAGGTGACAAGTATGTAAAAAAGGAAATCTGATACCTTGCAATGTCAAATTGACATCCTCAACAGAACATAATACCAGTGTACCAATAACAGCATCCATGGAACCATCTTCCACAGGTAAATCTTCTCCAACCTACAAGCATATAAGACTACTGATGTGAGTAAATAAGAGAGTAAATAGGAGAGAAGTCTTTGATTTAAATTCATCAATCAATTAATATAATCACTGTATATAGAAATAGGACTACACGAATAAGATCAAATATTTTGAAATGAAATATAATCCTATCTATGTATATGAATAATTTAAAATCATATTCAACCAAAATGATAAACAATGTTAATTTCAATTAAAACAACTAATAAAAAAAATAAAGTTAACCTTAATTTATTGTGTTGTTTTATTGCTTAAAAACTTGAAGTTGTATATATATATATATTCTTTCACTATGAGAAACAAATAAATGACATGGATTGAAATCTTATCTAAAAAGGTTTTTGACTAGCATCTAACAAGGAAAAAAAATCATCAGTACAAAATATGTCGAATCGAAAAGCAATATTCAATCCACTAAAGTGCTACAAAATAAAATGAAATAAATTTTATCAATGCAATGTAAAATAATGTTGATAGAGATGATGAGTCAATTCTCTATATGATCAATAGGACTAATTACAATAAGTTACACAACAAAATTCCTCATAGGAAATCAAAATCTAATAAATTATTATCTCTCATAACTTTTTTGCTAAATAGAAAGCATAAAGATTTTATATGTCCCTAGACTATAAAAAATAAATTTAATTGGAATGGGACAGTTTTTCACAGTTTACGAGTTTTGTTGCATTCATAAAATAAATGCAACAATGGACAAAGTTTTTGGTTCAAAATAAAGGTAAAAAATAGTCCCTATACTACTTAAGAATGTTTATAAGAGGTGGCCTCAAATCTTAGCCCAAATAGATTTGAGGAGTCGAGGAATTAAATTTAACATATTAGATTGCTAATATTAATATTGCATCATACAAATAGCTTAAAGGTCATTTTGAACTTTTTTCTCACAAACATATAATTTGAAGAAAAAAAAAAAGAACAAATTTAACATATTCTGAATTAATGCAGCCAAAGTTATCAACAAAAGTAACAAACTATCCATGTAACTTTTTATGGTTTTATGTGTCATTAGGTTACAATGATGATGCCTTATGACATCATATTTCATACAAATTCAAGAAGTTCACCCCCACAGAAGATTAAGCGACGAGCCAAGTCATTCAAAGGATAATTTCTAAAAAACCTACCCAATCAACTTTGAATCATAAAATCGAGCTCAAAATTTCTACTTTGAAACCCCAACTTACCCCTTGCATAAAAGTAAAGCTTGTTGGTTGCAAGCCAACCGCTAATGCTGCAACACGAGCATATTTCTCCATTTGTTTATTCGGATCAACACCGATAACATGAAGATCATTGGCATGCGCATAGTACTTGAAATTAGGACCCGCACCTACACCAAGCTCTAATACTTTCTTACAAGATCCTTTAAATTTGCCAAAGAGATCTGTTTTAAAGCCTGCAACCTTCAACAAGGTAAAAGAGAGCATCTGAATTGCAGAGTAAAATACAGCACAAACTGCAATATGATATGCAATATCAAGGCTTTACTTTTATCCCGTTTTTACCATTGTATGTAGTAAGCATTGCTGCTGCAAATAAATATTTTTGTTAAAGGACAATGTCAAAGGAAAGTATGAGATAGTTATGGGTGCTATAAATGTAAATAGAAAAATTTTAGTGTGAGATATGTAATATGGAAAGTTTTAAGTGTTATGTATATAAATCCCCCCTTTCTAGCACAGCTTAGTTTATAATTTATTCAATAGTAAGACATCATCTATTTATTTGTTAGGCTAGATTACTTTATACCTCTCTTGTTTGATTTTTCAAACAGCATTTTCAACTTTATGTCTGTCATTCAATCTCCAAGCTTCAGTTACATGAAGTCGCAAAAGTCATGTCTATGCCAGCATTTGACAGAGTTCAAGCTTAAACTTATGCTAATCATGAAAAATACTCATCATATTGATTCAAGCGAGCCAAGTATAGGCAAGCATACTCATCATATTGATTTAAGCGATCAAGTATAGGCAAGCATGATCATATATAGTTCTAACTTCTAAGCAAGAGAAGTATGAAAATATACTTGAATATTCAGCTTGGACGTGTGCTAAAAAACTTTTAATGTAAATTGATAGGAATATAGAGAACAATTTTCAACTTTATCGGGGCTCAGGATCAATTAAAAACTAAACCATAAAATGCAATAACGGCATTGTACAAATTCAAGATAAATTAGAACAAAATCTAAATGGAAGCACACTCAAAATAAATAAAAAAAGAACACAGAAATTTAACGTAGAAACACCCGAGAACGAGAAAGAAATACGGAGCTACACTACTAGAAAAAATTCTCTATGAAATCAAAGAATTTTAAAGAGAATTCACACCAATTTCCTCTCTACACACAAGTAAACTTAATGAAATCGCGCCACTATCTTCTTTCTACTAGCCCAACACAAGGAGCAGACTGAATTGTCGAAATCCACCTCTCAGATTCTTCTCACATTCACCAAGAGGAACACAATCAAAGAACACAAATGAACAATTCACCTAGAGGCACTCACGTCGCTTGGAAGCGGGACTTGGGCACCTGAGCGCTTGAGCGCCAAGCGCTCTGGAAGCAGGCGCGCCTGTAGTGGGATCCTAAGCGCCCATAAGGCGGTGTAGGAGCGCCCCTAGCTCCGTGAGCAACGCCCATAGCCCGGTGCCTTGGGGACGGCACTCTGTTTGAGAAGAAAGTAGCGCCAGTGTGGGCGCTGGTGCACCCTAATACCTGCTGCTCGCTGGTGTGCCAACCAGGCTCCACGACACAACATAAACAAGCAACATCAAGACAAATGCCAGCCATTTTGAAAAACTCCTGGGTGGAGACTTTGATATTAGTTCGAATCAAGGTATTTGATCAGATAGATATCATTCATTGCTCCACATCCTTCTGTCCTTAAATTTTCCCAATCTTATTCCAATCTGGCATAGAAGAGGTGGTGTCGGCTATACTTGAGAAGGATTGAAGATCATAAAAAAAACTAAAAAAAAAACAGATAGAAGATGGGAAAATTGAACTGACCTCAGCTTCATAAGACTTCATACCTTCCTCCATAGCCTTAGCAAACAATTCCTCATACCAATCAGGCCTCGCAGCACGAAACTTCTCCTTCTCTTTGGAACCCTAATGCATAGAAATCGACGACTACTGTTCAGCACACGGACAAATGGTTAAGTACCTCTTATGGTCTTAAGAAAAATTCACCTTCGCTTCAAGGGCTAAGCTGTTCCCCGCTCTTACGTAAAGAGGAAGCAGAGCCGCCGCCGCCGCTGAAGCCTCGAGAAGATGTCTTCTTCCGCAAGGACAGCATCTGATAGTGCAAGGCAAGCTCTGGAGCAAAGCGGCATGTTTTTCTGCTGAAGCGTTCGGTTCCCTGTTGAGGTTGCTCGCCTGCGAGAGTTTCGAGGAAGTGAAGCGACGTGATGATAGATAATGCTCGGAAAGGGGAGTATGCGCGACACCGCAGGCGACTCCAGAGGGCAGCATTTTCCGGCCGTATTGATCTTACAGGTATGGACCATTCATTTTGCTGCCCTACCATTTCTAGCCTCTGAATTTTCCAGAGAAATGAGCTTCTTTTAAAGTGTGGTTATTTATTCAGGGATGGTTTGGCCATGTGGCTTGGCTCCTTTCATTTGAAGAAAGTCGGTCGTGGGAGTTTTTTGTTCCTTAACCTATCATGAAGAAGAGTTCTAAAATTACTCCATCAGAAGGGGAGTCCTAGAGCTGTTTGTCGTAGGGTGGTGTCCTCGAGCTGTTGGCTCCTTCGGTGGAGTCCTGGAGCAGTCGCGCTGGGGAGTGGTGTCCTGAAGTTGTTTGCCCCGGGTGGAGTCTTGCAGCTGTTCATCCCATGGTGGAGTCTTGAAGTTGTTTGCCTTGGAGTGGTGTCCTGGAGCTGTTCACCCCGGGGTGGAGTCATGGAGTTGTTCGCTCCGGGGTGGATAGTTCTCTCTGAAGAGTTTTTCCTTGGTGCTACTCGTCTTCTTATTTATGGCACGATTTATGCTCACCACACCTTAAAAGATGTTGAATCCAAATATATCCAGTAGATCGTACCCAATGAATGAAATGCTGGACTGAGGAAAGATGATTGAGGGTCTGTTTGGGGCAGCTGCAGTTTATCTAGCTTATCCAGATAAGCTGTTTATCTCAATAAGCTGCTGATAAGCAGCTGATCCGGAGAAACTGTCTGACTGTTTGGTTTGTGCATTTGAAAAACAATCGTTTTTGGATAAATCATCATTCTGCCTCTGAAATGAAATTATAAACAAATACTCATTTTAAGAAAGCATAATTAATAGTTGACATCCTTAATGAAATAAAATTATATGTAGATACCCATTTGTCGGTGAGAAATTGTGGCAGCCAAAGGCACTAATTGAATTTGCTTTTTAAAAAAAATTATACCTTCAGAAAAGATGCTTTGGTGAGACTTCGGATTTCTATGAGATGAGGAGGAAGGAGACGAAACGAACGTGTTTCTGTCGAGAGAGGGGGCAGGTCTCGTGAGGGAGGCGAGGCCAAGCTCTATTTGGCACAGAGAGGAGAGGAGACGAGCGGGGCTTTGGTGCGGCAAGGAGTTGAGCGAGAGGTCTTCGTCGTTGAGAGGAGAGGCGAGCAGAGCTTCGATCTGGGGGGGGGGACTGATGAGCTAGGGCAGACGAGTGAGGTCTCGGTCGTGCACGAGAAGGAAGCAGGCGAGCGTGAGATGACAGACGAGCACTACGGGGCCACATGTCTTTCGCTTGAACAAAACGCGGATCGCGGGGTCCTACCTTTCACGTTTAATACAAACCTGCGAATGTCGTTTTTAAAAACGTCTCCAAAACAGGAAAAAATATTGCACCTGGACTCCGCACGTAGAGTTAAGCGCGGAGTCCAATGAAATCACGTCACGTGGAGATGTAAAAAAAATCATCCTAGTAACACATGAATATTCTTCCCATGTTATTATGTGTTATTCATGTGTTATTCTATATTATTCAGGTTTTATTGTGTTATGGGAATATTCCCGGTATTATAATAACACAATAACAGATCAACAACACTTGATAACACATGAACAACACAATAACACTTGAATAACACAGGGGAATATTTTCATGTGTTACAGGACAAAGTTTATTTTATTTTTCTGTCACCGTCACATAACGTGATTTCATTCGACTCCGCACATAGAGTAACTCTACGTAACACATTGTCCAAACAGCCGGTGGCGTTCTTAAAACACCACCACTGTGAATAAGCTCCCTCAGCTTGCCACGGGATCCATGCAGGCTATTTTTGTGCATACACTAACAATGCAAGTTGAGCTAAATTAAAAGTGATTTAGTTTGAGTTCAAATAATCTTGATTCAAACACTTTAACTTTATTTGGAATATTCTGATTATTAATTGAATTATCTTGAATTTGACATGTTTATGCTCACATCTAGTGGATTGAGAGAAGGGGGTGACATGTTTATGCTCGCATCTAGTGGATTGAGAGAAGGGAAGGGGGG
>JXCR01013927.1:0-11496 GCA_002079205.1 Phalaenopsis hybrid cultivar | reverse complement strand
CAAAGAGGAGAGAGAGGAGAGATAGAGAAGAGGAGAATACATGAGTTTACAAGAGAGAGAGAAAGAGCATGAGATAGGTAGCAAGAGAGAGCTCTCTCTATATATCTCTCTCCCTCTCATTATTCTCTCACACACACTCTCCTACTTTGTGGAAGAGATTTAAAAGGGGTGGGAGACCAACAGTGGAAAAGAGAAAGCTAGAGATAGAGAGATAGAGCGAGTGAAAAAGGGAGGGAGGGAGAGGGAATGATTGAGGTAGAGAGAGGTAGCAGAGACACAAAAGAGAGGTTAGAGTGGTATAGAAATAAATTTAGAGAGAGAACTAAGCAAAAGATGGAAGAGAAAAGAATGTTTTAGAGAATGGGACTGTGAGAAATGAGAGAGTGAGAAAGCAAGAGTGGTAGAGTGAGAGGAGAGAGTGAGTGATCGGGGTTTAGTGGTAGATATGCGATGGAGAGAATGAGTGATTGAAAGAGAAGGGATAGATCAAGTGTGAGAAAAGAATGAGACTATGAAGAGAGAAGAGCATGAGATGAGTGAGAGAAAGTTAAAGTTAGAGATAGAGTAAGAAAGAGCAAAGAGTAAAAGTAAGAGAAGATAGAGATGGAAGAGGACAAGAGAGTTGAAAGAGGGGGAGAAGTGTGCAAATACTAGAGGGAGAGAGAGAAAGAGCTCTCCCACTCCTTCAATTCTTCACTCACTCTCTCCCATTCATTGTCTCACTACCACTTTTCTCACACTACTATTATCATTCATTATCTTTCCCTCAAACTTTTTCTGTCTCTCCTCCCGCCTGCTCTCTCTCCCTAACCTCTCTATCTCAAAATTTTTCTCTCTCTCTCTCTTATTCTTTCTTACTATAATTCTCTATTTCTATCCATCTTCTCTCACTTACACACTCTTATTACATCCCTCCCGCCAGCTTACATTCTACTTTTCTCTTTTACTGCCCCTTTCTTTCTCTATCTTCCCCTTTCTCTCTTTCTTCGTCACTATCACTCTCCCTCTCTATTTCTCTTTTTGTCACCCCACTTTCTCACTTTTTAATACTTGCTCTATCCCACTCTCTCTCACTCTTGATACTTCTCTCTCTTAATTTCACCCTCTCCCTCTTCTCTCTCCCTCTCCCTCTCCCTCTCCCTCTCTCTCCACTTCACTCTCTCCCTCTCTCAGCTCTCTCTTTCTCTCTCCACCTTTGAAAAAAAAGGAGACCCTCCACCCCTACCTATCTTTATTTCCCACCATTTGTCCCTTGCTCTATCAGTATATTTTTCAATTCTCATTCTTTCTTTTACTGTCTCCTACATTAATTCTTAATATATCTCTTTGTCCCCCTCTTTCTCTCACTCTCTCCTTCATTCACTCTCTCTACCTCACTTTCTCTCAATCTTTATCTTCCTCTCATAACTCTGCAGCTTTAGATCTCTTATTATCTCCCTTTCCCTTTAAAATTTTCCCTCCCTCCTATTGCTCTCGCACTCACTCTCTCTATTTATCCTCTATCTAAATCTCTCTCAAATGATAGAGATAGGGAGATATAGAGAGTGAGTCGGAGAAAGGTAGGGAGATCAACTGATTTTTCTCTTCCTCTTACTCCCTCTCTTTATCTCTCTTTTCACATTCTCTTACTCTTGATATTCTCTCTCCCCATTTTTCTCTGATTCTTTCCCCCTTTCTCTCTCTAACCTCTCTCATTCACTCTATCTTTCTAGCACTTTATGTTTCACCTCTCACTCTTTTTCTCTTGTTCTCTATAGTAAGATACTGAGAGACGAGGAAAGAAAAAAAGAGGGAGAGTGAGGAAGAAGAAGAGAGCATCTCTATATAGGGAGAGATTGGGAGAAAGATGGGTTGATAGAAGAATTGAGAGAGTGAGAGTGATGAAGATAATTAGAGAGAGGCTAACAGATGACAAACAGAGAGATGAAGATAGATAGACGAAGTGAAAGAGAGGAATAGAAAGAAATAAAAAGGAGAGAGGGAGAAAAGGAGAGTGGGATAACGGTAGAGAGAGTGAGAAAGAGAGAGTGGGATAGAGGTAGAGAGAGTGGGCCAGATAGAGGAAGAGAGAGGGAGATAGAGAGAATATTGATATCACTCTCTTTCCCCATTTATCTTGCTTCTGGCTCTATCACTCTCTCTCTAAAACTATCAACCTATCTCTCCATCTATCTAATCTCACTCTTCCTCACTAAATATCTCCCCATCTTTATTTCCCTCTAACATACCACTTTATCTCCGACTCTCTCTCACTTTTCTTACTCCCTCACTCGTTCTCTCTCAATATCTTCTCCATCACATTTGCTCTCTCTCTTACTCCATTAATCATTCTCTCTCTAACTATTCTATTGCTAGATCTTCCATTCTTTATATGTTATCTTTATCTCTATTCATCAAGCTATCAACCCGTCTCGTTCTCCTAATCTCTATCTCTTTCTTTCTCTTGCTCTCTTTATCTCGCTATCTCTTCTCACCCCCTTCTCCAACTCCTCATATCTCCTCTCCATCTCTTATTAGAGGAGATGAAGAAAGAGAGATAGGTTGACAGTTTGGGATAGAGTGTGTCTGATAGAGAGGGAGAGAACAGAGAGAAAAGATAAAAAATAAGAGATTACAAGAGAGAGAGCATGAGTTAGGTAGCAAGTGAGCTCTCTCTGTATCTCTCTCATTGTTCTTGCGCACACTCTTTTCTTTCTCTCTCATTGTCCTTTCACACACACTCTCTCACTCGGTGAAAGAGAGTCAAAAGGGCAGAGAGGATAGAAGGGGAAGTGATAGAGAGATAGAGCGAGTGAGTGAGAGAGAGTGAGAGAAGGAATGAAGGTGGTAGTGAGTAGTTGGCGAGAAAAAAAGAAGAGAAGGATAAAGTTAGAGAGAGATAATTATAGAGAAAGAGAACTGAGCAAATGAAGGGAGAGAGAAGAATGTGATAGAGATTGTGAGAGTGAGAGAGTAGGATGTGAGAGAATAAGAAAGCAAGAGTAATAGAGTGAAGAGAGTGAGTGACAAGGGAAGAGGTAGGTATGTCGGAGAGAGAAAATGAGCGACATAGAGAGGAGAGATAGACCAAGAGCGAGAAGAGTGTGATTTTGAAGAGAGAGAAAGAGTGAGAGTTAGACTTGAGATAAGATATACATCTCTCTGACTCTCTCACATGAGAGAGATAAACTGATATAGAGAGTGAGTGTGAGAGAGATGAGGAATCAAATTGTCTCTCCTACCATCTCTCCCTCTTACCCTCACTCCCTCTCTTTTGCTCTCTCATTATCCCTCCCTCTCACTCTGGATCTCTCTCTCTCCCTCATATTTTTTCTCAAACTCTCAATCTTTCTTCATTTCTTTTTTGCTCCTCTCTATATCTCTCTATCCTTATCTTCTCTTTTTGTCTTTCTCTAGTGAGAGATAAGGAGAATGGGAGAAAAAAAAGAGAGGGAGAGAGTGAAAGGAGGTCTAAATAGAGAGAGATAGAGAGAGGAGGCGGGCTAATAAATAAATGGAGTGAGGAAATTGAGTGAGAAAGTTAAATAGAGTGCGGGAAAGAACAAAGAGAGAGAAGAAGAGATTAAGAGAGAGCGAGAGAGAAAAATAAAGAAATAAGGAGATGGACGAGGGAGAGAGGGATGGATGGGGGAAGAAGGAGAAAATGGAGTGGGATAGAGGTAGCGAGTCTGTGAAAGAGAACGGGATCAAAGTTGAAGGAGAGAGAAAGGGGGATTTAGAGAGGTGCAAAGAGAATTGAGATATCTCTTTTTATCTTGATTCTCTCTTTATCTCTCTCAAACTATCATCCTATCTTTCTATCCTAATCTTTTACTCACCCTCTATCCATTCTCTCTCTCCCACACTTTCTCTCTCAAAATCTCTCACTCTATCTCTCTATCTATCTTTCCCTCTCTTCACTCTGTCTCCCTCACTCTCTCTTTCTCTCTCTATATTTCTTTCTCTTTCACTATTCTCTCTCTATCACTCATTAGATTATCTCTTATCTTTCTCTCTCTCCCTAAATATTAACCTATTTCTCTCTCCTAATCCCCATCGCTCTCTCCCTCCCTCATTCTCACACTCACTTGCTTATCTCTCCCTTGATATCACTCTTAATTTCTCAAGAGTGGAAAGAGTGATATGTTGATAGTTTGAGAGAGAGACTGACAAAGAGGGAGAGGGTAGAAATAGAATTGAAGATATTGAGAATTTACAAAAAAAGAGAACATGAGAGAGAAAACAAGTGGGATCTCCCTATGTTTCTCTTTTACAAACACTCTCGTTGTCTCTCTCTCTCAGCCGCTCCCTTAGGGGGGTAAGAGGAAAGGAGGGAAAGAGCTAAACAAAGAGAGATAGAGGGAGAAAAAGAGCTAGAGAGGAACAGAAGGGAGAGTGAAAGATCTGAAGAGAAAGAGCATGCATGAGAGAGTTAAAGGGAGAGGGAAGCAAAGAGGGAGATAGAGCCGGAGATAAATAGATAAGGAATTCGAGCAAAAGAAGAGAGTACGTATGTTCTTTTACTCTTCTCTCCCCTATATCTCTCTCTCATAAACCTTATCTCTTTTTCCCTTCTCTCCCTCCACCGTCCCTCCCTCCTCACTTACTTCATCTCTCTCTTTCACCCTCACTTTCTATTCTCTCTCTTGTTCTCTCCCCCAACCCCACACATTCTTTATATCTATCTTTGCACTCTCCCTCCTCTTTAGCTCTTACTATCGTCATTCCCTCACTATTTTTCTTCTTCTGCTTCCTAAACACTCTCCTTCATTCCTCTCCCTTTTTTATTTTCTCCTCTCTTTTCTCCATATAGTAATGGAGTCGGAGAGAGAGAAGATGAAGCGAGAGAATGCCAAGATGCAAAGAAACATCAAACTCTCTTTACTAAAGAATAAAGGATAGAACATTCTCTCTTTTTTTACTCTCATGCTCCCTCCCTCTCACTATCATCTCTTCTCTTCCTCTCTCTATCTCTTAATTTCCATCTCTCTTCTGTGATAAAGAAATAAAGAGAAAAAATTGTGAGAGATTGATAGAGAGTGCAAGAGAATTGAGAATTATGAGAGAGAGAAAAAGACAGTGAGATGAGTGAAAGTAAGATAGAGCAAGTTGAAAAGAAGAATGTGAGAGAGAGAGAGAAAGGAGAGAAGTTTAAGATAAATAGATAGTGAGGTGATAGTGATGCAAAGGAAGAGAGAGAGGAAGTGAGTGATAGAGGGACAGTGGTTGTGATAGAGAGTGAGTGAGAGAGATGACTGATAACAAAGAGAGATAGGGAGAGAGAGAATATAGGGCAACGGAAGAAGTGAGTGTTATCTAAGTCTTCTGTCCCCTTATCACTATCTTCCATTACCATCTCTCACTCTCTCTCTCTCTCCTTCTCTTTCTCCTCTCTCTCCCTCACTCTCTCACTCCTCCCTCTTTTTCTTCTTCACTTTCTGCAAATGTCTCCATGTAGAGGGGGAGGTAAGTCAGTGAGTGAGAATGAGTGAAAATGTAAGAGAGATTGAGGGAAATTAATACTGAGAGAGAGACCTAGAGAGATAAAGGTAGCAGATGAAGAGATATTTATAAGAGAAGGGAGAGGGTGAGAAAGAGGGTGGGAGGGAGTGGAAGGGAAAGAGAGATATAATGGGAAAAGAGAGGGAGATAGAGCGATGATGAGAGAGAGGCGGGGAGAGAGTGGAAGGGAGGTTGAAAAAGCCATATAAATTGACTGTATGAGAGAGAGATAGAGAGGGGAAGGGCGGGTAGAAGATTTAGAGAAAGCTAGAAGGAGAGAAATGGATAAAGAGAGAGATAATTAAAAAGATTGAATAAACAAAGAAGTTAGAGAGAAAGAGAGGAAGGGTGAAGGAGGGAGAGGGAATGCGTCAAGGAGACAATGAGAAATGTAAAGCTATAGAGTGTGAGAAAGAAAGAGTGAAAGAGATAAACTAAGAGGAGATAAACAGAAAGAGAGAATAGATATGAAGAAATATATCTCTATTCTCTCTTTTCTCACTACCACCTTCCTTCCCAATCGCACTCACCAATTGTCTCTAGCTCTCCATCACTTTATCTCTAATTGCCCCTCCACCTCTCCATCTATTATACTATCCTCTCTCCCTCATTAACTCTCTCTATCTTCCTTTTTCCACTATTTTCTCTCTCTTTATCTCTCTTTATTTCTTCTTCTCTCTCACTCTCTCGCCCTCTCTTCCTTATCTCTCTCTTTCTCTCAAATTATTAACATATCTCTCTCCTCAAAAATGTCTCTCTCTCGCCACTCTCTACCCTCCCTCCCTCTGGTTGATATCTTTCTCTCTTTTCTTCAAGTCCCTCTTATAATCTCCTTTTCTCTTTTTTCTTCATTTCTCACACTCTTCCTCTTCTTTCGCTTTCACTCTCTCATTAGCACTATATCTTTATCACTCTCTCCCATTTCTCTTTATGTCTCCTTCTCTAACTCGATTTGTCTCTCATATTTCTCTTACTTAATCTATCTATATCTCCTTCTATCGCTCCTCCTATTATATTTGATTTCTCTCATTGTCTCCCCCTCATTCTGTTCTTTCCCTATCTTCTCTCTCTCGTCTCCCTCAATCATTCTCTCTCTCTCTCCACCCCACCCTTCTCCTTTCCTTCATCATTTCCCTTCCTATCTCTCTCTTCTCTCCCTATCTCTCTCTTCTCTCTCTCCCTTTCTTTTATTATCAACCACTATTAATCTCTTACTCGCTATCTCTCTCTCTATCATTCTCTCTAACTCTATTCTCATCTACCTTTATTCCTCATTTTGTTGCTCTATCTTTTCTCGCTCTCTCACTCTTCTTTTTCTCTTTTCTCTCACAACAGTCTCTCACTCTGGTAGAAATGATCAGAGGTAGAGAGAGCAAGAGAGAGTAGATAGATTCATTTAAACAAAGACATTGAGAAAGAGGGGGAGGTAAATCAGTGATTGAGAAAGAATGAAATAGTAACAGAGATAGATTGAGAGGAAGCGATAATGAGAGAGATCTAGAGAGAGAAAGGTGAGAGATGAAGAGTCAGATATACCAAAGTAGAAAGGGTAAGAAAGAGGGTGGGAGAGGCTATTAGTGAGGGAAAGAGAGGCATAAAGATGGATAGGGAGGGAGCGAGAAAGAGATAATAAGAAAAGCTGAGAGCGAGAAAGCAAGTTGGAGAGAGGAATGGAGAGAGAGTTAGAGAGAGTGAGGGATAATAGGAGAGAGATGGAGAGAGCAGGTTGGGAATGGATAATGTGAGGAGAGGAAGGGAGGGAGATATAGAATGAGAGAGATAGAAAGATAGAGTGTGAAAGAATGAGAGCGACAAAATGAGGGGGAAGGTAGAGAGGGAGAGTGTGAGAGAGATTGAGTAATTGAGTTAAAGAGAGAGAGAAGAGAAATTGCGTGTAGGTGGAAAGGAGAGATATGTGTAAGGGAGGATGGGGTAGATGGAGGAAAATGTGAGAAATGAGGGAGAGGGTAAAACAAAGAGTCAAGGATGAGGAAGTGTGATAGGGAATGAGATTAAGATATGTGGAGAGAGAGGGGGACAGAGAGTGGAAGGAGAGAGGAAATGTGTTAGAAAAAGAGAGTGAGAGAGGGTGTGGAGAGTGGGAGGTGAGGGAGGAGTAGAACAAAGAGAGGGAGAGGTAAAAGGATGGAGTAGAGAGGAAGTGTAAGAGAAAAAGAGATATAATGGGAGAAGAGAGGGAGATAGAGCGATAGTGAGAGAAAGGTGGGGGAGGGGGAGAGAGTGGAAGGGGGTAAAAAAAGAGATTAGATTAAGTGTATGAGAGAGCGATAGAGAGGGGGGCATGGGTTGAGCTATCCTTTGAGGTTAGAGTTTAGTTGGAGCCAACGACAGGAAGATAATTGTAACATCAAAGATATCAAGTCCTTTCCATTGCCTGGATCCACCCAGCCTATTTGGGCTTGTGACTTTCCATTCCTTCAATACCCCTTAGTCACTGACCTCTTAGAAGAAGAATTTTTGACTAGGGTCTTTTTTGTTGGAGTCAACTAACTATCAGAGTCCTGAGACACACACTAACACACACTGAGACACTCACTATCAGAGTGAGAGAAAGCAAGAAAGAGGGAAATGGAAACAAAAATAGATTAAAATTTTTAATAAAAGAAAGAGTTAGAGAGATAGAGAGAGAGGGAGAAGGTGGGAGAGGGAATTAGTTAGAGAGACGATGAGAAATGTAAAGCTAGAGATTGTGAGAATGAAATAGTGAAGGAGATATAATGAGAGGAGATAAACCAAGAGAGAGAATAAGAGAGAAAAAGAGATATCTCTCTATTCTCTCTTATCTCACTACCACCTTCATTTGCTTACACCTGCTTGCATTGTCTCTAGCTCTCCATCTCTCTATCTTTAATACTTCCTCTAGCTCTCCATCCATCTCACTCTCTCTCCCATACTCTCTCTTTTTTTGCACTCTCTCCCACTCTCATTATCTCCCTCACTCTCCCTCTCTCCCACTCTCTCTTTCCCTTTCTCCTCACTCCCTCTCACTCTTGCAAGTGAAAATTAGAGTGGGAGGAGTTATAAAGAAGAGAGATAATGAAAGGAAGAGCGAGAAAAAGTTAGAGAGTGTTTGAGAGAGAATAGGGCGTGCTCTGTCCCTCCTTCACTCTCTCTCTTTCTTCCTATTTCCATCCTTTTCTCTAACACTCTTGATCTCCCTCTTTAATTTTCTCTCTCACTGTCTCTCCCTCTCTCCCACTATATCTTTCTCTTTCTCTCAAACTATTAACATATCTCTCTCCCCATCCATGTCTCTCTCCCTCCACTCTCTACCCTCCCTCCCTCGCTCTCGATATCTTTCCCTCTTTTCTTCATGCCCCTCTTAGAATCTCGCTCCCTCTCTTTTTGTGTCTCTATCTCAGTCACCCCTCACATGCTATCTTTTCCTCTCTATCTCTCTATCTATCTTTCACTTTTCCTACCTCTCTCTACATCTATCTCTATCTCTTCCCACTTATCAACTCTTGCTCTCCCCTCTTTCTTGTGTCTTTCTACCTTTTAATCTCACTGACACTTTTTGCTCACAATCTTCAACTTCTTTCACTTTCACACTCTCGCTATCACTGTATCTCTATCACTGCCTCCCTCCTGCTCTCTCCCTCCACTCTCTCTCATCCTCTCACTCTCTCTATCTCTCACACTTTCTGTTGCTTAATCTCACTATATCTCCTTCTATCGTGTTTCCTATTACTTTTGATATCTCTCCTTGTCTTCCCCTCACACTCTGCTTTCTCTATCTTCTCTCTCTCCTCTCCTTCAAGCATACTCCCTCCCTCCTCTCTCCCTCCATCCCTTTCTCTTCCTCTCTCTCTTCCCTCTCTTCCATTCTTGTACTATCAACCAGTCTTACTCTCTTACTCGCTATCTATCAGTCTCTCATTCTCTCTAACTCTATCCCTATCTACCTATATTCCTTATTTTGACACTCTATCTTTTCTCGCTCTCTCACTCTTCTTTTTCTCTTTTCTCTCGCAATGACTCCCACTCTAGATCTTTTTCTCTCTAACTCTCTATAGGACTCGCTCTCTATCTCTCTCTCTCTCTCTATCCATATTTCTCCCTCCTTCCCTCCTCTTCTCTCTCACTCATTCTCCCTCTCACTCGTAATTACTCTCTCCCAATTTCTTACTCTTGATATCTCTTTGCCCTTTATTTCTTGCTCAATCTCTCTCTCTCACTTTCTCCCTCCCACTCACCTCTCCCTTTCTCTAACTTTATTTCTTCCTACCTTACTTCCTCGCTCTTCTCTCTCACACTCTCTTTTTCTCTCTTTGCACCGTGCCTCTTCTTCTAGTCTCTCTCTTTCTCTCGCTATCTCTCTTTTCTCTCAATCCCACCCTCTCTTGCTCACTTTTTTTTCTCTCCCTCTCTCTAACCACTCTCTTATCATCTCATTTCTTCTCTCCCTTCCTAACTCATCTCCCTCTCCTCTCTCTTTATCATTATAAATGTTCTCTCTCTCAATACTTCTTTGTCACACAATATATCTCATTGTTTCTCTTTATTTACCTCTTTGTCTCTCCCTCACTCTCACAAACTCTTTTCTCCATCTATCTTTCTGCCTCTCTATCTCAATATATCACTTTTTCTTCTATCTCTCACTCTATATCAGAGAGGGAGGAACGAGTGAGGAAGGTAGAGAGGGGAGATGGAAGATAGATTAAGAGAGTGAAAGAAAAGAAGAGTGGAAGAAGGAGAGAGAGGGGAAAAGTGGTAGAGAAAGTAAGAGAGGGATTGAGAAAGGAAGCCAAAGAGAGAGGGGGAGGGAGGAGATATGCAATGAGTGCATATGGGATAGAGTGCTGAGAAGAATAGGGAGAAATAAAGAGATTAGGAGAGATTGAGAGAGATGGCAAGTGAGAGGGAGAGCAAGAGAGATAGAGATGTCACTCTTCTTTCTTTTTCTCACTTTCTTGGTCACTCTTTCCCTCTTTCTACCTCTCTCCTCTGTCTCCCTCTATTCTATTCACTTTCTTATCCATCCCTCCCTCATTATATTTCCATATCTAATCTCTATCTCTCACTCTTTCTCTCTTGCTTCTCATCTTTTTCTCTCCTTCTCTCTCTCCATGTCTCTCTCATTCTCTCTCGTCCTTCCTCATCTCACTCTTTCACACTTGCCTTTGCCATCCACCTTCAAATTCTTCTCTCTACTCCACCCTTTATCACCCCCCTCTCCTTCCTTCCCTCTCTCCTTCACTCACTTTCTCGTATCTCTATCTTCTTCCCCTCTCTCTCAAAATCTCTCATTCTTTCTCTTCTTTTTCACTCTACTTTTCTCACTTCTTCTCTATCATTCTCTCAACCTCTCTTACTCTAATAGAGAGGCTCCAAGAGGGAGGAATAAGGAGATAATGAAATTGATCAAGCGAGAGAGAGAATATATGAGAGAGAAAGAGAGAGCATAAGAGAGGGAAGGAAGGGAAGGATGGACCAAGTGATGGAGAGAAAAGAGAAAGTGAGAGAGGGCAAGGGAGAGTGAGCGAGTGAAGAAAAAAAAGAAATTGGGAGAGAAAGAGAGTGGGAGAGAGAATGCAGAAGATTTAGTGAGAGAGGATGATATTATTAGAGAGGGAGAGAGAAATTATACAAGAGAGACTTTGTCTGAGAGAGCAAAAGAGGGTGGGAGAGGACAATGAGTGGAGAAAGATGGAGAGAAGACTGAGTGAGAGAGAGAAAGAGCTCTCCTTGTCTCTATTTCTCTCCCACTTTAATTGAGTGTGAGAGAGAGGAAAGAGGGAGAGAGATTAGAAAAAAGAAAAGAGAGTTGGAGAGGGAGCCTTATTTTCTTCACTCATCTGTCTCTCCTTATATCTACCTATCAATGGAGCAAGAGAGAGCTAATGAAATAGAGAACCTCATTCTCTCACACTCTCTCTTCTATCTCAAACTTTCTTTCTCTCTCAGCCCCCTTCCATTTCTCTCTCTCTTCTATCCTCTTCCTCGCTCTTTGTCCCACTCTCATGCTCTATATATATATATATATATATATAT
>JXCR01013923.1:149149-172543 GCA_002079205.1 Phalaenopsis hybrid cultivar | reverse complement strand
TTTTCATTTATTTGCATTTATCTTTCTTAACTCATACATCATTGAGCTTGGTTATGGTCTTATTTGTAACATTTGGAGATCAAATTAATTCATGCGAATCTGATATTTATTGCTTTTTCCTTCTGCCATTTACTTTCATTGTTAAAAAGCTTGATGTTGATGTAAAAGAGAAGTGGATATTTATTTGTGGAATTTTACGTTATGATCTTCACTGGATTGAGATGGATCTTGGTTTAGTTGAAACTAACCAGATGCTTGGGTCATTTAATCAATCTTTTAGATGATTTTTTTTTAAAAAATAATCAAATTAGTTTGTGTAGTAAGTGAAAGTTATGAACTGGTTATCTTTTTTTCTGTATTCAGTGTAGTTCATAGTTTGATGAAAATATGCTTCTTATGTTTGATTACATGTCCTTGAAGTGATATGATTTACTTGATTACATGGATGTGTTGCAAAAGTTATGGATGATTCTGATTCTACTATTTCTAGTTTTACCTTTGAAATATTATTGTTTTTATCTCTTTGAAGTCACCTAGAGTAGACATATACATCTGCCTAACGTGTTTTCCAAGATAAAGGAGGCTGTTTTCAGATATTTATATATGTTGGTGTGTTTTCGGGCATTATATCAATTTATTTGTATGATTTTGTTTGGTTTATTTATATGCCGGTGATCAGGAAAGCAGGAGTTTGCACAATAGTAGATAATTTATGTGGAATTGTAAGATGATTCTGAGTGCCAATACCAGTAGTGTAGCTTAACATGTTTATTAATGGGGCCTTCCTCGCAAATAGCGATTGGGTAAATCATAAAAGCATATTCCTTGATGCTTCTATTTAAGGAGTTTGTGAATAACTACTTTTTCACTTTTCACATACCAAAAGCCTAATATTTGTCATTTTTGTGTTTAATATGTTGAAGGTTTGTGGAACTTGATTTCTACTTATGATTGATTCTTTATTATAGATTCTTTCTTCACTAATGTAGATCCAACTCCGCTCTAAGTTGACAAGTGGTTGCTCGGCCTAGCATTCCCCAATGTAAAAAGCTTTTTGTAGCCCTCGATCAAAAAAATTATTGAAATATTCTTATAATATGAGTATATTATTCATAATGTTTGGTGCGGTTAACAATACATGCATAAAATTGTATCAATTGGCCTTGAGTTCTAGTTTTTAGAAAGGGCCATATCCTATAATTTTATTTGAAGTTATATAGTCAAAGAAGTGTGGTTGTGGCTATTGGGTGGTTTTGTCTTCGAGCCATGTAAAATATCTATATCTTCTATGATCTTCTTTGTGATTTATTCTTTTATTACGGACAGTTGATTTAAGAACTTTGTTGTTGAGGCATCATTAAAGCAATAGAAGTGGAAAATGAAGTAAAGATGCTTCACATAACTGGGGTTTTGAATGATTTTTATTAAAAAATACTTCTATTCAAAGAAGCTGCATTAAATCTTTAGAGAGAAGTTAGTATAAACACCAAATGAAGATTAAAAGGTCTTGAATTAAGATATTGTAGAGTTTTTTTTATTGTCATTAGATCGGGAATAAAACTTCGAATGCTAGAAATAAAAGACTGATACGGCTAATCAAAATGCTATCCAATATGTCGGAGGAACCTTGTTCCTTGAATATGGTATATTTGATGCCATGTATGCTCAATCTGAAGATGGATGTGGTTGCTTTATTACATAGACAAATAAGTTCTACATTGATTAATTTAGATTATTTTGTTCTCTTTACTNAAGATGCTAAAAGCTTGGCCGGTTTTGAAAAAAGTTCACGTTCAAATAGCAATTATTACCAGTAAAGAAATCGGTAAGCTCATCGCACATCAAGTTGCTAGCGTATACAAATAAGTATAAATAAGCTAACGTTGGACTTACCCAAGCCTATCGACAAAGGGCTTGAGAGCCATTATTTTCTTCTCCTTAATCCGTGGAAGTACATTATCTATATAAAAATTTGCAGGAGCATACTTTGGGATGTTTTTCACAGTACGCCTGCAAAAACAACTTAAAGTCAACACCTTCATTTCTATCCATGAAATGTGGCGAAGTAACAACATTGAATCAAATGACAAACTGAACAGCTTCAGTGACAAAGCCAAAAGAGCCATGATACCAATCTAATCAAATAGATCATGTGTTTTAACAAAGACCACTAAAATATGGGTCAGACAAGATGTGGGATGTGAATAAGGACTCAAGATAAAAAGACCGTTTCGTGTCATTGAGGGATTATGTGAAGAAAACATAGGACAATAGAAAACAAGGAAAGGGGGGCATGGTAGTTTTAAAATGCTTTACAATTTTGAGATGATAACCTTTGCATCAATCAGGTCCCGGGTCAAACAAGGGCTCACTTGGTGCGAGAAATAACCGAGTTGTTAAATAACATAAGATAGCAGGTCCAATACTCAAGTATAATATAGTCAAGATAAAACCTAATGATCAGAGCTTTGTTTAGAAAAATACATTAGCTTAAGTTTATTAAAAAAAATGAACGAACAACCAAACAAACAATAGTAAATCACGTTAGTTGTTCATGTCCAAGGCATATGCCAATTGGTCTTACGAGTAAAAGGACAATAGAGCAAAATGCACCTCACAGGCTCACAGAATAAGAAGCCTAAGTTTTTAAAGACCTAAAATGTATCGAGAAGTGTTTAGGATTCTTAAGAAAATCCAGAAAAGTAAAAAAAATAAAAAGACAAAAAATATACGCACCAAATACATATGTGCAACATAAACCAAAATATACACAAATGTTCCAGCAAAAACCTTATACTTGTAAACAGTTCTGCTTTGTCAGTAAACCAATCAGGAATATCACGTACAATACGTACATCATCCTTAAGATAATCAATGAAATGATCTACGTCGAATATGTGTTCAAGTTTCCTGTAAACAATTAAAAACAATGAATAAATATAAACTTTTAAACGTTAAAACAGGTGGTAAAGATGATCAAGCAGTAAATACTGGAATAAAACACAAGTAGATAATAGCTGGTGAAATTCTTAAAGTGATTGTTCATTTTTTTTAAATAACCTGCTCATTTAATGCTCCATGATCACAATATGAATCAAGTTCAAGCTAGCTAAATTTTAAGAGAATCAAGCTTGAACGCTATCACAAAAGCTTAAATCAAGCTAAGTCTGAGCCTTGAAAATCTTGGGGTAAATAAGCTCAAGCGAGCACTGCCTCCTGCACATCTCAGCTCGACTCATTTGCAACACTATGTTATCCTATTTTTCAAGTTTTTTCATTCAAAAGTTTTGTCAAACTTTGTTGAACAGGTTGCAATATTCCAGATAAAGGACACTTTCTAAATAGATCTAATTTTCATTTCCCTAAGAGTAGGTTACAACAAGAAGGGAAACAGCTTTCCAAATAAGCAAGAACATATAAGCAGTTTCAATACCGATCATGAGTAGAAAGAAAAAAGCCAAACTCCTTCAGAAACGAATCAATAAGTTGAATTGACTAATCTAATGATGATGCAATTACTGCCATTATATTATGCAAGAAATCTATGACCATTGGATAGTTATAATAACATCCACATCAGAAAGAGAAAATCTCACGTTTGATCCTTCCATATCTGGTCTTGTTTCAGTACTGGTAGAATGAGAGTTGCATTCATTATTTTTGCTACTGCAACAGCATTACATATCTGCAATCACATTAAATAAGAAATAGAGAAACTCAAATCTAATTCAAAAGTTATAAATAATCAAACTGCAAAGGGTAAGGGTTGCATATAAAATAGTTTAAAAGCAAGAAATTATATTTTTTATCCCTCAAGCAATCATTTTCAATCTTAGTGTGAGATTTATAAGCAAATAAATTAATAGGATTGAATAGTGTAATGCTCGGCTGAGTTTGGACCATTTATACCCCTGCATAAAAATAACTTGTCTTTTATGAAAGATCTTAATTTAATTCTTCTTATTGCTTTCTTCATTTGATTTGCTTATGCATATTTTCTTAGACGCTAATATTCTACATAAAAATAGAGGATGTTTGTGTGTTGAAAGACGCATTGATGAATATTATAAACAATTTTTAGGCAAAACATTTTTTTTTTCTCATCTTGATGTCTCTCTCCCACCTCTTCTAAGGCTATCTCACATAACCCCTCAAACCCCGGATATATCCCTCTTTACCTCACAATTTAAAAGTAATCTGAATATTAAATTTGATATGTTTGATCTCTATATCCATGAAAATATGACATTAAAAGTTTAAAACCTAAAAACTATCTTTTCTTCCAATAAAATCCTAATTGTTTTGCATGCATTGAAACCTTAATTGAATTCCTCACCGTCCCATTGAATCTCTCATCCAAAGTGCTCTCATTATTGAATCTTCCTTCCTAATTTTGTTCCATAAATTCCTCCCGCATTCAAACCTTAATCCACTAAATATCTTATTTCCCAAAGAATATTAAAAAAAAATCCTGCAAATTGATGTTCTCATCCATTTCCTCAAGATCTACTTATTCCATCTTCCATCCACACGTGCTGATAACGATGACCATTAATTAGTTACGCTACTGAAGCTTGAAATGATTGAGTAGTTGTGTCAAAGTCTTGTCCAAATATTGAGCTAAAGCGGGGTAAGAGCCTAGTGATGATCCTAAACTAAATTCCCCTATAATTGTTGTTAAAGCAATCTTGAGATAATAATACAATGATGATCCCAAGTCTTCTGGACTATTTCCTGCCCATTCACGCTCCACCATTCACAAGTTGACTTTACCACTATTACCACCGTTGGACAATTATATTGATCAGATTGCTGATTATACACAAGAACATAATGTAATGGAAATGCCTGGATTTAAGGTCCTCAAACTTTCCGCTAGTTATTGTGTCGGAGTTGCACTCATCTAGTAATATTGTTTCACATAATCTTGAGATAAACATACTGAATGTTCCTTACAAAACTTATACTAATACCATCTGTATTAGTACTACAGGTTAATTTCACATGGCCATTACTACCTAAGTCATCTTAACATATAAGATATCTGCCCATGTTTATATGATCGACATGTAGCTTCGAAGAATGAAAATTACCAATCAATTGCTATGCCTAGCTCTTCATAAGTTTAATTTGATGGACATTAACCTCATCCAAGTTCAACAAATTATTACACTAGTCTTTGCTATTCAACTCATCATCATAAGTGAAATGCTATCAGTCATTTATTTGGATTAATTAAATATACCTTACTTAGAGTATTCATTCATAAAGTACAACTCTTTGATCAAAGATCCGACTTTATTTCTTTTAGCAACCTTTATATTGCTTGTTTTATTGATATTCTTTATATTTTAAAAAATAACCAATAAAAGAAGATGTTTGTATGATAAAAGACGCGTGCTTGAATATTACAAGTAATTTTTAAGTATAGCCTTTCTCTCTCCTCTCAATATTTCTCTCTCCTATCTCTCACTTTTTAGGCACTCTCTAACCCAACCTCGCTCTCATTCTCCTGTCATACGTTGAAATAGAAAATCTAATCTTGTTGAGCTTGATCCTAATAGAAAAAAAATAAAAATGGAGTAATAAGGGGGAATGGTATGATGGCACGCCACTAAAAGTAGCCATGACCAGAAATAGTGATGTTTGGGTAACATGCATATTGGTGGGTAGAAGAAACACGCACATGGGCACATTTATGCAATCACACAGGCAGAAGCAAACATGCAAGTGCTCGCCCATGCATACACGCATAGCACTTGTACATGCACCAGCGCACACATGAAGGACATGCTACAATCAATCCCCATCATATAACATCCATCTCTTCGATTGGTTCAGACTTAAATTAGATCTTCATCTTTTTACAAGTCTCAATATCACATTTAAAAAGTTGAAGCATAATTTAAACCCCAAATATTCAAAATAGTGGATGAATGATATAAAATGTGAGAGGATAAAAATTTATATCCTTAAATAGCGATGGAATTTTTTCCTCGTAGGAGAAAATTTAAATTCTTCACCTAATTAGATTTAAATGCTTTGACATGCAAAAGCAAAAAACAAATCAGTCACTCTTTGACATCATCGAAACTAGCAAGATGCATTAAATGATTTTTAAGATAATTTGGTCATCAAACAAATTAATCAAAAATTTCATGATAGATAGATGGCTTCAATTGCATGAAAAGCAAATTATGATTTCAAAATTTAAAGGCTTTCAAATAGCTTAGAATTAAATGCATTAGTTGTTGAAAACATCATGTGGCAATTGAATCAGTGGATGGATTATTTTTGCAAACATATTGGTGAAACGAAAATTTTTGAAAAGGCTTCCATATTTTATTTAATCATTTTTGTATTTTATATATTTGATGAATTTATTAAATTAAAAAAAAAACTCATGAAATCAAGTAGCATAAATTTTTATGTTGCATGTGACACGGGGCATCTCCCACGCCTTTGCGGGACACGGCAGCTCTGAGGTTACTTGGACCGGTTTAGCCAGTCCCTGCATGGACCAGTTCAGTCCAGTGGATTTGAGAGGCCGGTTGATCTTTCGATTTTGTGGGATTGCTGCCTAACTGAAGGGATCCCATCATAGGTACCCTGGTATTATAAGTATGTCTTTTTCATGTTTTAGGAGAGCTTTTCATTGTATTTGTAGTTGGGAAAGCAGTCGGCATCTCCAGTTCTCCCTTCTAAGGTTGTATCCAAGAGCAAGTGGTGATCTAACTGTATCTTGTTCTGAAGTGGTGATTATCTTATGTTCCCCCTATCCTCCATAGCCTTCCCTGTGTTGTTGTCGCTGACGTCCCTATTGCAAACGCTCAAAAGAACAGCACCCATACCATCCTTGCAGCCCCCACCTTCCTTAAAAACCTTTCTACCATCGTAGACCGTCCACTACCCTTCCAACCTTCCCTCTATCCGAGCCGCCCCCTCACAGTATGTTGTTATCCCACCGCAGCTCTCCCTCTACCACCCAACTGCTGCCAGACATCCAACCCTAGCCAATCTTCCATCTTCAGCCACCCAGTTTAGCCCTTTTTGCCCTACTCACCCTTCTGTCGTCCAACCACAATCAACCTTCCACCTTCTGTCGGCCAACAGCGGCAACCCGACCAATCATTATTGCATCCGCCCTTCCCGTCCACATAATCGACCACCACTCCCCTTTGAGAATGCACCTAGTTGAGTTTGCGTGTCTTGTTTGTCGTTATTTTCCATTTCGGTGTGTTGAGTTGTAACCGCCTATTGGCTTTTCAGTAATAATATTTGTTTGCTTATTTTTATATGGATTAACTTCAATATCTGCCAGTTTTAATAAATAGTGTAACTTTTAGTTTGAAAATTATAGAAAATTGTAGCTTACAAAAAAAAAATAAGATTAAAAAAATAATTGTGAATCTCCAAGTGAAAGAAGAAAAGTTGTCTCATTTATGTATGTAAATATGTAAATTAGTCATTGCTTAATGAAATTCAATCCATAAGTAAATTTATGTTGTAGATCATAACAAAGTGATTTTGAGTTTGCTATTACAAAATCCCATCGATGCCAAAAAGTAAAATAAACCTAAAAGGATAATAACCATTCTCCACCTAGGAGGGGAAAGGTTCATCTCATGCACGCATAAATTCATCATCATAAAAATTGATGAAAACCAATCTGAATATAATTCCTATATAGTTTATCTGAATGAACAATTAGACTTGATTATGAGAATTATATAAAGTAGTAGATCATCCTCCATCTCCCTCGTTGAGGCCCTTTCACTTCCCTCATGGAAGTACCTTGCCCCACTACTTTTCTACATTCNTCTGAATGAACAATTAGACTTGATTATGAGAATTATATAAAGTAGTAGATCATCCTCCATCTCCCTCGTTGATGCCCTTTTCACTTCCCTCATGGAAGTACCTTGCCCCACTACTCTTCTACATTCTTTTTTTTTTTTTTTTCTACAGCAAGTGTTAATCTGCAATCAAAACTCTCATTCAAGTTATAATCCATCAAATTAGAAACATCATCGCTCTTCATAATGTCGCATGACAAAGAAACTAGCCCTGATAATAATCAGGAATACAATTAGTTTCTTAGTTAAGGAATATCAAGCATGTAAGAAAAATGAGTCATGAATTTCTGAAAGAAAAAAAAGGCAAAAATTACGCTTACTGATAATACTAATACCCGGGCAATACACAAACAACAAAAAAAGTTAGGGTCGATGAAATTAAATAAAAAGCAACAATTAAAGGTTCAAATAACCTAACATGTAAAATAAAAAATAATANTGACAAAGAAACTAGCCCTGATAATAATCAGGAATACAATTAGTTTCTTAGTTAAGGAATATCAAGCATGTAGAAAAAATGAGTCATGAATTTCTGAAAGAAAAAAAGGCAAAAATTACGCTTACTGATAATACTAATACCCGGGCAATACACAAATAACAAAAAAAGTTACGGTCGATGAAATTAAATAAAAAGTAACAATTAAAGATTCAAATAACCTAACATGTAAAATAAAAAATAATTAAAAACATACAGCTATTCGTTGCTGGTTTAGACCACCCTCCGCATGAATGAATATATAGCCATTAGTTTCATTTTCCGGAGGAATGTCTGTAAAGAAATGCAGGCTTACCAAGAATGCATGAAGAAAATAAGGAGAATATNGTTGCTGGTTTAGACCACCCTCCGCATGAATGAATATATAGCCATTAGTTTCATTTTCCGGAGGAATGTCTGCAAAGAAATGCAGGCTTACCAAGAATGCATGAAGAAAATAAGGAGAATAAGCTATAAATATAATGGACACAAGGTGCTGTGGTCATAACAATTTGTCCATGATGTTTCATGGGTAGCCAACATAACAATAACAAAAACGAACAAGTCACGGAGCTGTCATACCACAAAAAAATAAAAAAATAAAAAAATAAAGAAAAAACAGAGAAAAAGCTATTCAAATAAAAGAAACAATTATAAGTAATGCCGGTATTGTATTCAGGACCAACTTTCTTATCAAAGTCAGGCTGCTATTGGAAAGATAATCTAAAACAAACTAGAGGGGAGTGCTACATGAGTATATTATATATAATNAAGCTATTCAAATAAAAGAAACAATTATAAGTAATGCCGGTATTGTATTCAGGACCAACTTTCTTATCAAAGCCAGGCTGCTATTGGAAAGATAATCTAAAACAAACTAGAGGGGAATGCTACATGAGTATATTATATATACAATGGAAAAATATCGGTAAGGTTTATAAGAACTATTTGGGTATATGCATTAAAAATGAGAAAAAGCTCCATAAGACTAAGTTTGAAAAAATAAAGGCTTTTAGAATAACTAAAATTAAATCCGACTATTATGCTAAGAAGGCGAGTTTATTTTGTTAAAAGCTAAACCTAATATACTGTTGCATCAACTATTTGAGTAAATAGCTTGAACTTATAAAAAAAAGGACAAACCGCATTGTTATTGTATATTTATATATCTAACACCAAAACTTTTATTTTTACATATAACACTTACATGTTTCATATCATAAAAAATACCATTGTTATTAACTTTTAAAAAGTGAAATACCAATTTTTCATGCATGGGCAAAGTGCCATAAATTTAAAATCAAATTTTACTTGTTAGACATGTAAAAACATTGGAATTGTGTAATATGTATGTAAATCTTCCAAAAAAACCCATCTGCCAATGAAAGCCTGGTAACAACTGCAAAAACGTGCACGAAATTGAAGCCAACCTTAGCCGCAAGACAAGGTTGGATTCAAACCTCCCTACTCGAGTGAAGATTTGGATCATAAAGGGCACCCTCTGCATAAATATTCCCTTCACTTTATTTCTCTTCCTTCATCTAATTTTTAAGGGTATTGGGATTGGATTGACAGGGAGATAAGACCAAGTTCATTACAAATTAATACCAAAACAAAAGACACCAAATCATAGAATGACTTGCAAGCATGAAGACTTTGTGCTTAAAAAGAGTTTTAAAACAGCAACCCCTAGCAGAAGTTCAGTTTGAGTTCGTATAATTACCAGAAATAGGCTTCTCACTTCGCTCAGCACATGGCTTCCATGATGTTGTAGAAGAGTGTGGATTTTCCCAAAGTGATGGAGGCTCCCTCGCCTGTTTGAGAACCAAAATACAAATACCTCAAGCAATATTCTTCAAAAAAGAAAGAATCAGACAACCCATAATGACATAACAAATTAAAAATGCTAGGTGCTAATGAGAGAAGTGCAACAAAAACCTCAAACAGATAGAAGCTCCTGCCAGTCAACTCACCATAGGGCAGTGAAGAGTAATTCCTTCCTTAACGCACAAGTAAGGCGCATTCTACATAAACATCAGCAATACTTTGGATAAGAAACAAAAAGATAACAAGATATTTAGTACAACTAAATCAATCTTAAAAAGAGCCCCACTTACTAACTTGCTATAAGACAGGCTAAAATCACGCAGAAATCCAAATAGTAGAACCGGCCGTAAATAAAGATCCAAAAAACAATAATTAGCAACGAAATAATATGAGAGAAAGCTCACCAGGCGGTTCCATATGAAAGGAAGAGACAGGAGGCCGAGAAGGAGAAGCAGAGCAAAGGACGCAAGCTGAAATCGATGGGAGGAGAAAAGAGAGTAGACCCTAGGGTCGTCGAGTGGGAGGAGAGAGCGGATATAATGCGGGAGGTGGAGTAGAAAAGAGCGATGAGGCTCTTTGTCGCGGTCATGATCCCGATCACGAGACCGATCTCGGCCGCGGGAGAAAGGGCGATGACCATCACCGTCGCTTCCGCCGGCCATTTCGCCGGAGAAGAAAGGTGAGACGGTGTCGTCGCGCTTCAGCGGGGACGACCCCGCGCGGGTACCCATAGCTACCGAGTGCCGGATCTCGGCCATGGCTTCCAAAATAGGTGAGAGGGATCAGAGTGGATACAGTGCCGGGTCGAAATAGGTGGATCACTGAACTGATTCGATTTAGTGCGCTAAGTAGAAATCAGTTCTATTTTAAGGCCAGTTTTTTTCGGCTTTTAAAATCCACTTTTTTAATAAAAATGCTGTTCATGTTTGATTGGGGGCTCACCTAAAATATTATTTTCGCCGTCACGAGCTACACCTGCGTCCCTCGGTTCCCAAATAAATAGGGAGGGTTTTTTTTTTTTCATTAGCTGCCCTAGCTTTGATGAAAATATATGGCCTATGCGTGGTCCAATCAAATGTCGCCCTCTGGAAAAGCCAGGCCCACCTATTAAAGCAAAGAAAAATAAATTGTCTATAATTCGCGATCCGCCCCGACCCTAAACCCATACCTATCTCTTCATTCAAAAAAGTCTTTTCATTTTCTACGCACTATTATGAGGTTTGAGGTCTAGCGTCCGTTTCGTCTTCCTCGGCGAAACACTACTTCCTTTGTTGGCGAAATCCCAGGCATTATGCATGTATTATTGATGTGTTACCTCTTTTGATGTGTTATGTTGCTGTTATAACATCTCTAACTCTAGGCATTATGCATGTGCTACTTCCTTTGTTGGCGAAACACTAAGCACGATGCATGTGTTATTTCTGTGTTATTCATGTGTTATTGATATGTTACCTCTTTTTATGTGTTATGCTTAATTTATTTATGTGTTATTCTTGTGTTATTGATGTGTTATTCATGTGATAACACCAATGACACATGAATAACTTATGTTGAATTATTATTATTATGTTATGGAGGTTTTATTGAGGTGTTACTGACGTGTAAACAAGAGTAACACCTCATGATCACCTTCATATCACATGAATAACACATAACCCAGTGAACGGCGGGGTAACACCGATTTAATCGGCGGACACGGGGAATATTCGTTGCGTAACACAACACATTATGCAAAATAACACAGCGAACTACGTAGTAACACCGATTTAATTGGTGGTAACATGAAAAATATTTGTCGTGTAACACAGCACATTACGTGGAGCAATGCAGCAAACTGTAGAGCAACAACGATTAAATCGGAGGTAACACAAACAGTGGTAACGCACACAACGGAGAAATTGTTTCGATCGGGTCGGATTTGTGTGTTCATTTAGTCTGATTTCGTGTTTAATTTAGCCTGATTTTTTTCGGTGGGCCCAACTTTTCCACATGGCGACATTTGATTGGACTACGCACGTAGCTCTACGTTCGTAGTCCTGAAGCAATATTTTTTTCACTTTCATTAGTCTCCTAGCCCTAACTCGCCCCGAATGGATCCGAATCCCCTTGCCCTTGCCTTCATTCATCCCCCATTATTATGCATTTTTAACTTGACTCCTCGCATTTCTCTCGCAATCCATGTTTCAATCAAATGCTACAGAAAGAACTTATACACTAATCGTGACCTAGCTTATTGTGAGGAGAAAAAAATGTTGCATTTGCATATTTTGGGTTAATAACATGCCCAAACCTTTTTTTTTTTTTTGTTCTCAATCGATTGATGAGGAGAGGAACCATGTCCTTTTGTCTTCTGTATATTTTATCTATTAGCTTGATATCATCTCTCAAAGAAAGAAATCAAATGTCTCTTTTGGTAAGAAGAACTGTTTAGCCTATTATGAGGAGAAAAAAATGTTGGATTTCATTTATTTTATACTGATCCTGCTAAACTCTTAAACTTTTCATTTAAATGCCAACTCTCCTTCACTTTGAGTTAAAGCAAACCAAAAAATGTTTTATTTTCTTTTCTATTTTTGTATTGTTTTGCTTTTTCTATTATCGTGCAACTTGAGTTCTATGTTATTAAATGTTTCGTGATCAACTGGTCGTTCGTGAATCCGGCCGTAATATTTTTTTCATATTGGCAACATTCCAATCATGATGGTGTGTTATGGGTTGGTTATGGGGCTCAATTGTGACTCCATCATCAATTGTGACTCCATGATGGCTACCAATTGCAAAGTCTCCAATTCACAAGTGAAGGGTACCATTTTGGAGCCCGAATGACTTCAATTCAAAAGAGTCGGGGTATTGAACATTTAAAATTTTAATTGGCAAAAACAATTTGGAAGATTTAGATGCATGCCACTCATTTTTTTATATATTTATATACTGAACACCTAAACTTCAGTTTTTACATATATCCCATCTTACATATGTGTGAATAAGTGTTAAATTTACAAAAATTAAAATAATGAATTTATAGATGCGGTATGAAACATTTGGATAAATATAAAAAAGCAAAATTTAGGCATTAGACATGCAAAAACATAAGAATTGGATGATATGTACGTGAATTCTCCTAATATTTTTTAGGTGCTCATGACTTCATCCGCTATCATCAAAATAACATTGATAATAGGGTATAATTGTGATAGCAGAGTCACTATAAGTATGCCAAAATTGGATTTGATTTGAGCACTCAATTATTGACCAATGCTTTCAAATGTGTATCATTGAGTTGATCTCGTCCAAACGATCAACACGTTGAAATCAGAACTCTGGATGATCATGGATTTGAATCTGAAACATTTATTGCTTAAAATGTCTCAAATTTCATGTTAAATGATAAAATTTCTTGCCGCGCAAATACATTTGGGAAGAATTCAGGATCAATGTTTGGCTATTGAAGAACATGACAACATGTCACAATTTCATAGGTAGAATATTGTCATAGCCATGAAAAATCAAAAACCATAAATTATTCGTAAATCAATCACATGTACAGTCTACAGGATGAAGGTTAGATATATAATAAACAATGACATGAAATATAAAATGTTGCTTTGCAATTTAAATGTCAAATTAGTGTAATTTGGATGAGTTCGTAGCGGCCATTCATGCTTGAGTCGGCAATTTTTTTATGTTGGGTGGAAACATGTGTATATTACCAAAATTAGAATGTCTATGATGCTTTAATTACTTCGCTACATTTTTTATTTTTTAGTCTAAGTATGAAATATTTGTATGCATACCACACAATTCGCATGTATTTACATATCTAACTTTTAAACTTTATAATTTTAATTTATTGAACAATATTCACGCGAGAAAAATAAATGTATTTCACTACTGAAAAATTAATAATAGTGATATTTCAATGTGATGTGAAATATTTAATTATTATAATTATATAAAAAAATTAAAATTTAGATGTTAAATGTGTAAATTCATAGGAATACATGGTATGTATGTGAATTTCCATGTGCACCTAACAATAGAGCTTAGAAGAGTTGAGAGAGAAATAGAGAGAGCACAACAATGAAAGCAAGAATGAGGAGATTGCATTTTTTTATGAAATGATCTCTTATTTATAGACACATGTGATACAATATATGGGGTGATATTTAATCCCCTAATTAAGTAGGTATTATATAGTTTATTGTAGTTATTTTATCCTTGTGGGCTCAGAGCCTTACTGCTCTCTGGCTCGGTCGACCGGATTGAGTAGAACTTTGGTGAGTTTTGTCATTTAACTAGACTCGTTGGTGTCGTTGGGGTAGTTGATTCATCACATTGTCGGGTGACCTACTGGTCGCAGCTTGTGAGATCTAATCAACGAAATTTTTTAAATTGATTGGCATGGTTGGGTCATCGACCGTCAATCTCTCCCATGGAGCTTATGCTGACATGGTGAGGGTAGCTTTCCCTGAGAAAAGTGGATCATTGTGATATCTTTGAGACATGTTGTGTTCTCCTTATGGTATTTGCGAGGATGGCTGAATAATTCGTGTATGATTGTCTTGGGGATCAACAAATCTCTCGGACTGGCTTCATCATGATGCTGGGTTTAGACAACTCTTATTATATCGTTTAAATGAGCTACTCTGGATTATAGTATTTGGACTGCTCTCATGATTGACGGTCTCGAGTTCACTATGTCCAATCAAATGTCTAGTTTGTTGATCCTCCTCTTAGTGAACCGTCTTGAGTATAATTATGAAATGTTTCTTATTAAAAAATGTATCAAGATTCAAGCTAGATGATAAAAAGTTTTTTGTGGTTCCACCAAGGACAAAATTTCATCAAAATAATGATTGCAAATTCATGTAACCTGCTTAAATGGCATGTTGCTTACCCAAACCATGTAAACCATCATAGTTAAGTTGATTGGTATTCTAATTAGAAAAAAGTAAAAAGAAAATGATTCTATCTTAGGGTCCGTTTGGGACAACTTATTTGGTGCAATGGTGTTTTGAAAACTCATCTGGTCTGTTTGGGTAAACTGCGTTTTGGTAGCTTAATGCTTTTTTAAAACGTCGAAAACAACGTTTTCACATAGGTGCAGTGAGAACTTTCTGACAGCGGTCTCACTTTTGCAAAAAAAAAAAATTGTAATTGTCATTGCACCTAGCTTATCAGCAGATTATTTCTAATCAGTTTATCAACAAATTATTCAATAAGCAGCAACTGCCCCAAACAGACTCTTAATGTTCATTTAGAGCGATCATATTTTTTTTATAAAGAAGATTGTAAAATTATTGAGAAGAATTTAATTATTTAAAATTATTATGGATATTAAAATATTTTCAATTTTGAAAAAAAAAATTTATTTTTCTTATAGATATCCTGCTTGTGTAGATATGACTATAAAAGTCTAATTTTCATCACATAAAAATTTTCATATCAAGAAAGTAGCTATTAAATATATACATGAAAACATTCTGAAAAGTAAAGCAACCATAAAGCTGCATAATACTTGAGTACGCCCAAAACCACAAAAAAATGATAACTTTACACTTAATATAGGAAAATAATAATACAAATATAAAGAAACACAAACACAGCGCGAGCGCACACACACGTACTTGCATGCATGCATGCATACATATAAATAAAGAGAAAAAAAGAAAATGTATATTGTACATATAAGAATGTGTCTGCAAAAATCTTAAAGCAGATGAGCGACCAACGAAGAAGCACGACAAATCAGACGTTGCAGTAGACAATCATTTCTAGACGAGCAACATCAGAGAAAATACCTCACTGCACGAGGAACATAAGATGCCAAATGGAAGCTTCTCGAGACGGTCACCAGCCTTCAAAACGATCGATGTTAGCACTCCTTCGAACACCACATCCATCAAAGTAAGACCTGCAGGCGATCAACGATCCTTATCAATCGAATAGGTTCATGGCTTATCTTATAAATAACTGAAAGGTTCATTGAAAGGTTAATGATTCAGGGGTTAATATGTAATTATATTGTATTTGAATCTAGACCTATAAATAGAGGTTCATATTATGAATAAATGACATATTTTGTCAGTCTATTAATGCTCCTTCACTCACTCTCTCTCTCTTAATTGTCTCATAATAAAATATTCGCATTATTTTATTTGGACGAAAAGTAATTTACATGGACTTCCTCCAATTCGTCACCAATAAACCTTTTTTTTCTCCTTGAAAGTTGAGCTCAAAGATTAAATATACGACTCAAATACAATTACTAATCTCATGAAGAGAAATTAAATCTTCGATCATTATATTGTAGGTGTAATTATTTTTAATTATAAATAATCTTTGACTATTTATATGTAAATATATTTGTTANTTAATGCTCCTTCACTCACTCTCTCTCTCTTAATTGTCTCATAATAAAATATTCGCATTATTTTATTTGGACTAAACCTAATTTATATGGACTTCCTCCAATTCGTGACCAATAAAGTTTTTTTTTTCTCCTTGAAAGTTGAGCTCAAGGATAAAATATAAGACTCAAATACAATTACTAATCTCGTGAAGAGAAATTAAATCTTCGATTATTATATTGTAGGTCTAATTTTTTTTAATTATAAATAATCTTTGACTATTTATATGTAAATATTTTTGTTTAAAGCATGGAATCTGATTATTTTTATTTTTAATACATTTATTAAGTTAATAATTAAGAGTTTTTAAGGGCGTCAAATGTCAAAAGTGTAACTTACGCAAGGTTGGCAACCGCCCAACTGACGTATACTGGGTCAAGTGGCAATATTGTAATACTACGACGCAACGGTACGGCTGNTTACGCAAGGTTGGCAACCGCCCAACTGACGTATACTGGGTCAAGTGGCAATATTGTAATACTACGACGCAAGGTTTATTTGTCGTTATCCATGGAGCTGATGCCGCTGTGCCGCCGCTTTGTTCTTGCGCCGACTCGTCACTCTTTAGCTGGCTGGAATCAGCGAGGGGAAGCTTGAGCTCTTGATTTGTCCGCTCTCCATCAGATCGGGGCGTTGGATTCAAGCCCGATGACTTTCCTTCCGTTCCTCTGTGGGAGGTCATCTGATGCGTATGTTTTATGTTGGATTTAGGGCTTTCTTTCATCCTCTTTTGGTGTTGTTGATTTGCAGATGCTAACGAGCATGAGGGCGATTTGGGTGCAGGAGACAGCCGGATAGGAGGAATTTGGCCACATGGAGGGTTTTCTCTCTGAAGGAGCTGCATTCTGCGACGAACAGATTCAACTACGACAATAAGCTTGGTGAAGGGGGATTTGGAAGCGTCTATTGGGGACAACTCTGGGATGGATCTCAGGTATTTTTAATTCCCGATTTATTTCACTTTTGCGATGTTTATCTTATTGTGCTTTTTTCACTGTTGAGAAACTGTTGGCGAGGCTGAGGCGGTTCTATATCGCCTTTGGGTGGGACAAGACTGTGATGTTTTTAATTTTATTTGGTGGCTTGTGTGCTTCAAACAGTTCATTTTGGGCTCTATATGTTCTTACCACGCCTCCTGCTAACAATAAAGCATTTTTTTTATTTTTTTCATTTGTTTGAATTTATCTTTCTTAACTCATACATCATTGAGCTTGGTTATTGTCTTATTTGTAACATTTGGAGATCAAATTAATTCATGCAAATCTGATATTTATTGCTTTTTCCTTCTGCCATTTACTTTCATTGTTAAAAAGCTTGATGTTGATGTAAAAGAGAAGTGGATATTTATTTGTGGAATTTTATGTTATGATCTTCATTGGCTTGAGATGGATCTTGGTTTAGTTGAAACTAACCAGATGCTTGGGTCATTTAATCGATCGTTTAGATGATTTTTTTTTTAAAATAATCAAAGTAGTTTGTGTGGTAAGTGAAAGTTATGAACTGGTTATCTTTTTTTTCTGTATTCAGTGTAGTTCATAGTTTGATGAAAATATGCTTCTTATGTTTGATTACATGTCCTTGAAGTGATATGATTTACTTGATTACATGGATGTGTTGCAAAAGTTATGGATGATTCTGATTCTACTATTTGTAGTTTTACCTTTGAAATATTATTGTTTTTATCTATTTGAAGTAACCTAGAGTAGACATATACATCTGCCTAACGTGTTTTCCAAGATAAAGGAGGCCGTTTTCAGATATTTATATATGTTGGTATGTTTTCGGGCATTATATCAATTTATTTATATGACTTTGTTTGGTTTATTTATATGTCGGTGATCAAGAAAGCAGGAGTTTGCACGATAGTAGATAATTTATGTGGAATTGTAAGATGATTCTGAGAGCCAATGCCAGTGGTGTAGCTTAACATGTTTATTAATGGGGCCTTCCTCGCAAATAGCGATTGGGTAAATCATAAAAGCATATTCCTTGATGCTTCTATTTAAGGAGTTTGTGAATAACTACTTTTTCACTTTTCACATGCCAAAAGCGTAATGTTTGTCATTTTTGTGTTTAATATGTTGAAGGTTTGTGGAACTTGATTTTTACTGATGATTGATTATTTATTATAGATTCTTTCTTTACTAATGTAGATCCAACTCAGCTCTAAGTTGACAAGTGGTTGCTCGGCCTAGCATTCCTCAATGTAAAAAGCTTTTTGTAGCCCTCAATAATAATAATAATAAAATATTGAAATATTCTTATAATATGATTATATTATTCATAATGTTTGGTGCGGTTAACAATACATGCATAAAATTGTATCAATTGGCCTTGAGTTCTAGTTTTTAGAAAGGGTCATATCCTATAATTTTATTTGAATTTATATAGTCAAAGAAGTGTGGTTGTCGCTATTGGGTGGTTTTGTCTTCGAGCAATGTAAAATATTTATATCTTCTATGATCTTCTTTGTGATTTATTCTTTTATTACGGACAACTGATTTAAGAACTTTGTTGTTGAGGCATCATTAAAGCAATAGAAGTGGAAAATGAAGTAAAGATGCTTCAATTTAATCTATAATGAGGCATAAATTGGGCTTTGAATGATTTTTATTAAAAAATACTTCTGTTCGAAGAAGCTTTATTAAACCTTTGGAGAGAAGTTAGTATAAACACCAAATGAAGATTAAAAGGTCTTGAATTGAGATATTGTAGAGTTTTTTTTATTGTCATTAGATCGGGAATAAGACTTCAAATGCTAGAAATAAAAGACTAATACGGCTAATCAAAATGCTATCCAATATGTTGGAGGAACCTTCTTCCTTGAATATGGTATATTTGATGCCATGTATCCTCAATCTGAAGATGGATGTGGTTGCTTTATTATATAGACAAATAAGTTCTACATTGATTAATTTAGATTATTTTGTTCTCTTTACTTTTCGTTTTTATTGGGTAATTGTAATGGTGCAATTATTGTAGTTAATAATTCTAGATCAATAAAGTTAAACTTTGTAAAGTCCAGGATCTCATTTGGAGTGAGAATTTTATCAGAAAGAATCTGGTGAAGCTTCATGATCTGCATCTAGCATTAAAGATTGGAAGAGCAACTTGCTAATAAGATTGGCATTGGTCTACTATAAAAGATGTAATTATAATATAGTATTGTGACTTTTTGTGCACTGAGAGGTAGTGAAAGATGTGATGAAATTATTTCATAAAAATTAGGCATATACATTACCTGATTTACCATTAGTTAGAAAGAGTTTAACTTGGTTATGAAGAATAGGACGAGCATAAAAGGTACAAGGAAAAATTGGTTATGAAGAGCTTCCAACAAAGACATGATATTGACCAAATTGAGATACAGTTTTTTTCGCATATAATTGAATTTTGGGCAGCTACTTATCAATAATGATTTTCTTTGCAGAAGTCGTAATGAAATTACTTGCATGGTACATCCCCCCAGCCTGTCTGCTAGCTTAACGAGTGAGTATATGGTTTGAAGCAATCTATGTTGCAGAACAAAAAACAATGTTCAATCATCTACAAGACATATCACAACATGGAAAAAGGTCAAGGATTTGTCATATACTATGACTTTTGTAAGATAAGATGAAGATCCCAAAATGCTTCCAGTAGCTTAAGTTTGGATTCAATCATTATTATCACTATCTCCATCACAGGGGCATGAACCTTTAAAGCGATTTATGAGGCTTTTCATGCATGGATGAGCCTCACAAAGAGCAATCCGGACAATTTCTATTTTCCTCTCTACTTATTAAAATGTCGCACATCCTTTCTCTGTCTTGAAGTCACAAACCGATGCAAAAAGGGAATTTCAGTCTCGCGTCTTTCCTTTCTACATGAGTGGCACTACATAAAGATGGCAGCATTAATAACAAGGGGAGTGGTTTGGAGTGGCAATAAAGCAAATAAATAAAAAAAATAAAAAAAATATTTTTTTTTTGCAAAGATTCCAATATATCAGCTATGGATGTGTATCATAGTAGCATAAAGCGAACAATAAGTCTAAAAAAAAGTTAAGATAAGGTTGTGGTACTTGAGCCTCTTTTTGGGTAATTTTGAGCCAAACATGACTCAAAAAATGGTTCAAGCTTATTTGATATAGGCGTAATCAAAATCTACAACCCTGCCTGATGAGCAGTGTTGAAATAATAATGAATTTATGATTTGCATCTTTTCATCCACAGGAACTTGATAATCCTTGTACAACATGTTTCTATGTGCCGTAATTTAGTTATTCATTGGCATTAGCTTTCCATCTACTATGATCTAATAATTCATGGACAAGAAGGTTCTATTTCTATTGTCTAGTTAATTCTGGTTGTTAGAATTGAAGACTAGTTTCTAACTTGTTTATTTCAACTTCTCGTCTTATTTCTTACATTGAACGAAGGAAAAAAATTCAGCTGTACACTTTCTCCTTTTCCAAGATCTTTTTCATCCTAATTTTTTTTGGAGGATAATAAACTTTTTTCTGCTACTTAAGTATTTTAATGGTGTTTTCTGTCTTTCAACGTAGATTGCTGTTAAAAGGTTAAAAGTGTGGAGCAATAAAGCAGAAATGGAGTTTGCTTCTGAAGTGGAAATTTTGGGGAGAGTGAGACACAAAAACCTTCTGTGCTTGCGTGGTTATTGTGCTGAAGGGCAAGAGCGCTTGATAGTCTACGACTACATGCCAAATTCAAGCTTAGTGGCACACCTTCATGGAGAGNCTATGACTACATGCCAAATTCAAGCTTAGTGGCACATCTTCATGGAGAACATTCAGGGGAAAACCATCTCAACTGGAGCAGACGCATGAATATTGCCGTAGGGTCTGCCGAGGGTATTGCGTAAGCTTATATACCATTTAAGCCTCAAGTCACGAGAAAAGTGTCAAAATGATCCTTTGAATTTTGTTGGGGGGCTCAGACTTTTTCTAATGGTGGACTACAATAGTCCTTCTTTGGAACTATTTCAGCTCATAATAAAAGAGTTTGGAGATTAATTTGACACTTTTATAGAATCTGGGACTAATATGGTCCCACATAAATAGTGAGGGGACAATTTTGGCGCGTTACTTTCTGACCGCCCTTTTATAACATATCGAGACTTCCATGGCCACATATCCGCCGAGATAACCAATTTTATAATTTTGTATTTATTTTTTGGCTTTGCAGTTACCTTCACCACCATGCAACACCACATATAATCCATAGGGATGTCAAAGCAAGCAATTTTCTACTGGATTCTGAGTTCCAGGTCAGGGTTGCAGATTTTGGATTTGCCAAACTCATCCCTGAAGGTGCAACCCATGTTACCACAAGAGTTAAAGGTACCCTCGGCTATCTAGCTCCTGAATACGCATTGTTTGGTAAAGCTTCGGAGAGCTGCGATGTATACAGCTTTGGAATACTACTCCTAGAGCTTGCCAGTGGGAAAAAACCAATAGAGAAGTTGAGTCCGACTTGGAGGCGATCTATCTCAGAATGGGCACTTCCATTAGCTCAGGAGAGGAGATTTGAAGAAATGGCAGATCCGAAGCTTAATGGAAACTACGATGAAGACGAACTTAAAAGGATGGTACTTGTTGCACTGGTTTGTGCTCATGGTAGTCCTGAAAAGAGGCCTACAATGCTTGAAGTCGTGAACTTGCTGAAAGGGGAAGCCAATGAGAAGCTAGCCATTCTGGAGAATGATAAAATTTTTATGGGGGATAGAATTGGTACCTGCAGCAGATTCGTTGTTGCTAGAAATGGTTCAGATTGTAGACTTCAGGAGAATGAGGAAAAGGGTGAATGAGATGGGAAAGTGTAAAATGTTTGAATTAGCACGTGCTTGTTGAAGTTCCATGATATACATGACAGGAAGAAGTAACCAAATTCAGCCATGTGGTCGAAGGCCGGATGCAGAATGCTTTTACACAGGTTAGTGTGACTCTATATTTATCTGTATTGCTTGCATAGCTTGGTTTTTTGTTTTTTGGCCTTTTTATCTCTTGTATTGAAATAGTCCGGGGCTTCTTTTTCTTTCTCTACTTTGTTTTCTCTTCTTGTAATGAAGAGAAAAGTATAGGCTGCTGAACATCTGGTCCCTGTATGTTTGTTTGTTTTTTTGGCATAATTAGTGGTGTACTCTTCTTTTTAAGAATAGAGGGCTTCTTTTGGTCCTTTGCCATTGTAAAACTTTAATTCTAATAGAAATGCCAAGGTTTTCTTTATCTTATTTGTCATGTGAAACTAGTTGTCACTGTATTATAACTGGAGTGAGTGATATAAAACGCCTTTGTGATTCAGACTATTATTGTTTTTTCTCACATTCGCTTTCTCAGTTTAAAGCAGTAATTGATTTCGTTTTAGCGTGCAATAGATTCTTAAGAAGTTATGTTTGAATTGAATTGTCTGTGGAGCTGAGATTTTAGCTGTTCTACAGCTAATATATTTTAATATATGGAGGTACTTTATATTTATATACATAACATTTAAGTATTTAATATCACATAAAAAATATCATTATTAAAAGTAAAATGCATAATTTCATGCATAAATTGATGATGCCAAAATGTTATAAATGTAAATATCAAACTTTAGGTGTTAGGAATTATGTGGCTTGCATGTAAATTTCCCTATAAAAAGAAGCAAACTTTAAAGAATTATCTATTAAGTGCCATTGACCACACAAGCATTGGAATCTATTTTGTAAAAACCATAGCTAATTGTGTGGTAATATCTATCAGATTGAAGCATACAAGAACTTATTTAATTTTTTCTTTAAGGAAATTTTATTGGGCATCAAATTTAGCAAGTTTGCCCATTTTATT
>JXCR01013923.1:97308-148133 GCA_002079205.1 Phalaenopsis hybrid cultivar | reverse complement strand
CAAAAATATATATATATATATATATATATATATATATATATATATATATATATATAATAAAATATTAAACTATTATCGGCGCATTTTATGAGGATAATGACTACTAATGGAAAAATCCATTTCACTATTTATAGCATCAAATATGATTCTACTAAATATTTTTAGATAAAATGAATTGTTTAATACGTTTTTATACCCCATGAATACTTTGATTAATACACTCTCATTTAATATAAAGCATTCAAATAAACTTGCTTCTCTTAATTATTAAAATCTTAACATTAAGTTAAATCTTATTATAAATAATTTAACGCTAACATAAATTTTGACTTTAATTACTCATCCAAGTTAAGAAATTATATTCTATTTAAATGATGCTAAAATTATTGTATGGAAAACCCATAAGTGAAATAAATCATGAGATATGACTTAACTAAAATAATCCATGATATATATAAGATTTCAAATCCTTGCTCTTTCTCTCAATTAAAAAAAATATAATGTTATAATGTAACTATCTTAGCCTTCTATCGTTAAAGCAAAAAATGTTAGGAATAATTAATGATTATAACAATGGTTCCATGATGGATGATGTTAAGTAGGTGTCAATATCATCAATAATTAGTAGTCAAGAGATGTTTGAAGAGTGACGGCAATCAAGCAAGCACAGATGATTGAGTGATAACGATTAGACAATGATAATCAAGTAATAGTGGTTGGTGAAGGTGATTGTTAGCCTTGAATATTAGGTAGATGCTTTAGAGTTCATTAAATCTCCAAATTCTATTTATTGTACTTCATAGACCTTTCCTATAAATATTGAAAATCCTTTTATAACTTTATGGGCGGAGGTTTGATATTTTGATAAATTTAGTCAAATCTCCAAACACTATATTAAAGGATTTATGTTGATTCTCTTGGTAAAAAAAAATTCTTATAAAATGGAAATGTTTTAGTAACATTAAAGTTATATGATCATATAGGCTTGTTAGATTTTATTATAGCTTTCAAAGATAATTCGGCCCTTCTTATAATGTTATAAGAATTTGAGCTATGTTTTAAATATTTAATTTAAGTCTATTTAGACACGAACCATAACAAAATTTAGTGATTGAGATTGTTTCATCCAAACTTCCAATTCAACCATAATATATTTTTTTAAAAATGGCGTTCAAATGATATTCAATTTATCTCTCAAATGTAAAATTTAAAATATTAGATAAATGTAATATTTTAAGTGTCCAAATTTTAAATATAATATTTTAATAAATTTGAACGATTAATATAATATATTTAATATTTTCGATGATTTAGATGTAAATTTCTCTTAAACATTACATTAAATTTTGACATAGGTAAGTCAAATTTGATGGTAAAAAAGAATTTCGGGACAGTAGTCTTAAGACGTGTCAGCACCTGATTGGTCTATACACGTGTCCTCTTCACTTTTATCGCCTCGCAGGCTCTCCCGGCTCTCAGCGAATTCTCCGAGAAGAGGAAGTGTCCGAAACCCCCGAGAAGAAATGCGGTCGGCTCTCGTCGTCTTCCTCCTATTCCTCGCTTATTTCAGCTCCCCGACCGCCGCCCTCTACTCCGCCTCCTCCCCCGTCCTCCAATTGACTCCCTCCAACTTCAAATCTAAGGTACCATTTACTCCCNGAAATATTTGCGTACATAAGATGTACGCAGCGCTGCGTACATCTGAGGTTATTCTGGGGGTACAATGAGATTATATCTGGGTTATACCCCCTTGTAACCTCCGGTATAACCCGAATATAACTCCCCTGTACCCCCAAAATAACCTCAGATGTACGCAGCGCTGCGTACATCTTATGTACGCAAATATTTCCCGTTCCAATTGGCAAATTCTTGTTCTAGTGAAAATCTGAAAGTATATTAGTCTGAAGCTGAAGCTTGCTATCATGAAATTCTTGTTTTAACCATACTGCATGAATTTGTTTGACTGATGATACTCTTGAAATTTTAATTGTTTTATAATTAGCATAGCATCAGCCATACTGAGCGCTACTTAATTTATTTTTTATTAATTACTTTCATGTGAGTATAGAGTTTCGAATTGTAGATTTCTCTTTGGGTCTAATGACCTTCCTAATGAAAGAAGAAGGATGATCTACCTAATGAAAGGAAAAACACGAGCTGGAATATGTTTACATAAGGTTGATCAGTTTTAAACGTGATTTAAGAAAGTTTTTGTAACTCCACAAATATGTAATACAAATAGGGTAAAAAAAAGGTTTTATATGATTTAGCTAGATTAAAAATAAAGACTTAATATAAATTACAAGTGACCAAGAAGCTATCAGATGAATGGCAAAATAATATTCTATGTAAACTTGATTCTCTTTGATCACCTGTGTGCCAATGTGCCATCAATATGAACTCTTTTATGAAGTTTCTTTATGATGCAATACCTTGGGTGAAATAATAATTTTTTTTAAGAACTTGTTTCAATTCACACTTTTCCTGGTTTAAATTGCCAGTTTTTGATATTTTAAGACATCCTTATTGACAATATTTATTTATTTAAATTTATATAGGACCATGGAATTAAAGGATTTCCTACAATAAAGGTATTTGCACCTGGTAAACCTCCAGTAGATTACCAGGGAGCAAGGGATGTTAAACCTATTGCAGAATTTGCTCTTCAACAGGTTTGTCTGAGTTCATTTTTTTTAAATATGTTTTTTGCATCATTGCTTTTGGTATGCAATTAGTTTTCATTATCATTGAAAGCATCATCGATTCCTAATTGTTTCTCTTTTCTCTTTCAGGCTACATATTAGATAAAAAGTTTTAATTAAAAAAAATTGTTTTCTTTTATTGATTTGGATTTCTATCATTGTGTTGTCGCAACAATGTAGTGGATAATAACTACTATTAACATAGGATTATTTTATACGGTCAATTACATACATAGCTTCCAAAAACATTGCTATTTACAAACATAGCACCTTCTTTCATCCATTTTTTAAATTATCTCTCAAATATCGAAATTCATGATAGAACCCCAAACCATATTTTTCATTTTTATAGACTCAATGGTTTGATCATGGCTCGCGTAAATACATCGGGTTGGTAGTTCAAAAATATCACACAAGTGTTAGATTTTGTAAATAACAATGTTTCCGGTGCTCTGTATGTAATTATATCTATTTTATATTCAATCAAGAGATGATGAAAATTCGAGGGTATTTTGGGCTCTTTTGATATACTTTTGGAATGTTTGAAGCCCATTGGAAAAGGCATTGAAGGGAAATCAGCCGCATGTAATCAAACTATCACATATCTGGAAAAGTCAATAAGTGTGTTGAAATAGTTAAATAGGGGATCACTATATTTCTGGGATTTTGCCATGAATTTTGATACAGGCATAAAAAATGCTTATGGGAGCTTCTTCTAAGTATTTATGTGAATATTATTCCTGGAATAGATCTATGTATGATCGTGAAATCATATTTTTACAGCAACCTGTATGAACTGATTACTCATATGATGGATGTGGTTGATTCTCTACTTCACATTAGACATCTTCTAAGGTCATTTTTACGTTATTATAAAAGCAGGATACTGTTTTAATGTACAGGTTAAGGCTCTTCTAAAGGAACGGTTAAATGGCAAGTCTACGAGTGGTTCAGGTGAAAAGTCTGAACCAAGTGCCTCGATAGAACTGACATCGCAAAATTTTGATAAAGAGGTTATTAAGAGCAAGGACCTGTGGATTGTAGAATTCTTTGCACCTTGGTATGTAGCTCTACCAGTAAATCTTATATTGATCTACATGAATATAAATTTACCTGGGTTCAGTTTACGTTGATACTTTTGAGATTCTTTGAATATTCTCAACCAAATGCTAACCGACTATAGTTAGTTCCATTGTGAGGCGAACCATGTCCCTTTTATTTATAGTTTCATTTTATATGTAACAGGCTTATACTGGTAATGTTGCATTATTTTTTTAATTTTTTTCCATTTTGATAATACTTTATTAACATTAAGCTGTCATTCTATTTATTGCTTGTTTTAAATCTTGGATTTATCTTTCTATGCTTTCTTGTCAAGCTACTGACCACGGGACTAGGTTCAGTCTTGTTGAGGCCTCTTTTAAATATATTCATGGCAAAGTCTTATTAACATTGACTATTTTGGTGTCTAAGATTTCTAATGTAAATTCAACAAATAATTTAGTTCTAGATGCAACCAAAAAAACAAAACAAACATGCAATTTTTTATAGTATTTAACAACTATTTTCCATTTTTTGCTAAAAAAAATTGTAAAACTCATTCATGTTAAAATATTTATTGTTTCGTACTAGATATTAATAACACGAACAAAGTTAAATATCATTAAAGAAACTCTTGATTTGCATCTCACAAAAAAAAGAAACTCAAATGAATATACTTTTCTTAAAAATGAGGCCTAGTCTTTAGATGAAGAGGGCAACAAAAAAATAAAGATGAAGTCACCGTAGAAGTATCACCTACTTTTATAGAAAAAGATAGTCGCTTGAAATTTTAAATTTAATAGATCAATTTATTTTATTTTATAATAAACTCTTTTTTTTGGTATGCCTTATATAGCACACTTTATGAGACCTATGGAATGTCTGATGAGAATAAAATTATTCATTTAACTTCATGAAAAAAAAAGATAAAAAATAGAAAATCATCCAAGAAAGCAACTGGTACTTCAAACCAGATGACAATTGATTTTATCGTACCTAGAACAATTGACTTTGTTGTTAGTCATGTAAGTTGCACCAAGGTTACAAAGGAGCTATGTGCCCCACTCAACAAATAATTTCATGAATGAAAATCTACCAGATGATAAAGTAGCTAAAGGATCCAATAATCAATCGTAGGGATCGTTTAAGGAACTGGCAAAAAAAAGAAAGAGAGGAGCAAAAGTAGTTTCAAAATAGGGAATCCAACAGGAGCTGCAAAAATAAGGAGTAATGAAAGTCAAACTAGCATCAAACACAGTTATAAGACCTTATAACCAGTGAGAAAAAAAAAGAACTTCACAACCTTAGGAATAAGATGCCCTTATAGACATGTAAATACAAACTTCCATTCATTCAATCTAATTTATTACATCTAAAATTTAAAATACAATATACGAATTTAAAATATGAACTAGAAAAAATTTAAATTTAAATTGACAAATTTAAGTTTTAATTTCATTTTCATATAGTATGTACTTTGTATTTCTATGAGATTAAACAATGACAGTCACTTTAATTTTTGCTGACTTAGAAAAAACTTGATCCAACAAATGTTTAAAATTGTATGATTGGGTATTAATGTGTTTTTCTTTCGTGAGGCGAGGCGTATGCCTCAAGGCATTTTAAGGTGAAGGCCTCAAATTTTAAAAAATTATGAACATTAATAAATATCTTATAAACTATGAAGTTTGAAATAAGAAATAATATGTTAATTTTCTGATTTACTGACACAATAAAAAGTAATATAATAATTTTCTATGTATGAAGTAATAAATTGTGTAAAATCAGAAGTAAAAAATTAATATTTTACATCAAATTATGAAATAAGATGGTTTGTACAAACATTAACCTATCAAAGTATGCTAAGGCAATAAAATAAAATACTAAAACATCAAAACATAGCAATCAAAATAAGCATTAATATTTCTCTATCTTATATTACTCCCACTTAAACAAGAATATGACAAGTAATCAACATTTGAATTTTTAATTTTAAAGTCACTATTATTTTCATCACTCAATTTATTTTCATCAGAATAATCATTATAATGAATTGTTTATCTCACACCTTATCCTAGTTGTATTTATATTATTTCATTCCTTATTACCTTTAATACCAATAATTTTAATTTTTTAATAAATAAGTATCAGAAAAAATATTAAATAAAATAATAATAGTTGATAATTAAAACTTCAACTACATAAATTTTTTTATGGATTTATTTTTCTATCATTTCTTATTATTTAGTGTGTAAAGTGTGAAGGTTGATAGATAAGATATATTGATATTATTTTTATTTTTATTTAAAAAAATTATGGATATACTAAATTTTTAAGGCGAAACTTGCCTTGAGGCGTGCTTCAGCTTGGGAGAGGTGTTGGGATAATGAGATGTAAGCCTCATTTTGATTATTTTTGTAAAAAGCGTTGAGGCTGGTCCCAGGATTCATCTCATACTGTGCAATTTTAAACAAGGGATCCAACAAATTATTTTGTTGATATTCGTCCTATAAATTGGGCATAATTATTGAATCTCTTATAGATATATCTATGAATAATATCATAAGGATATATACTCATTGCAATACTTATGATATTTATTATTTATAATGGACATCATTTTATCATAACTTATAGTTCCAGACATAAGATTAGAATGATCGTCTAAAAGTTGAACAAATGATGTATTGGATTTGAAATTATAAGTGGCTGAAAAAAGATAAAACTCTAAGTTATATAAAGTTTTACTGTATAATTTGAAAATTGGATTAATAGTTTAAGTCAATTGTACTTTTTATGTGCCCAAGGACAATTTATGCTTTTATTATTTATTATTTATTGGTATAGAGGTTGCTTAATAGGTTAGTGTTAGGGTTATGTATGAGACAGAGTTTTGTATCTTAGGGTTAGGGTTTATGAGAGATTTCTTACCTCTCGAATTGTATTGTTTATCCTTTATATGTTGTGTTGTGTATGTTTTCGAAGAAAGTAATAAGGTTTGCTCTGATTTATGTGCTGAAAATTGTGTCAATTCCTAACAAATTGGTATCAGAGCATATTCTACCATTGCAAAGTTTATGTTCATGTTGAAATTGTCCAATCTTTTTCTTGAACCTTGCTATACTCACAATTCAAGCTAATCGGGACATTGCAGACGGGTTAGCTTGCAACCTCCCTAAATCGTGACCATCTTGCATGCCTCTTTGGTGTCTCCATCGCATCAAACAACATGAACAAATACAATATGAGCTAAATAAGAAGCCAATATTGGGAGATAGACGCAATTCAAGCTATCTGGGAAGCAAAAGAACTTGCGACGTGCATTCATCTTTGTCTATAGCCCATGATGGGATCACGATGTATAGAGTTTGCGCTTTTTGGAGTTCCACGCGACGTCCAAAAATCTGTTTTGAACCCGCATATATGAATTCCAGGATTGCGGCGTCCAGAGTCATGTGTGATGTGTAGGAGTTATGGTCCGACCCACATACAAGAATTCATGATCGTGGGCTTTTAGAGTTTCGCAAGACATATGCTTCAAACCAACATGCAAAGATTTCAGAATTGTGGCGTCTAGAATTCCATGCAAGAGTTGCACGCTGAACGTCGAACCACGTGTAGAGTTTCTTGTAATTGAGATAGCTAAGGATCAAAAGAGATTGCTGCATAAGGGAGTTTCAAAATCGTCCATGAGTAATATCAACTAAAAAGGTAGATGTTTTGGAGGAAAAACTCGTAAAAGAGGTCAGTCAAATTAAATGGAAAATAGAGGAGCATTTTTCAGCATTGGATGAAAGTTATAGGGGAGATTCTCAGCCCTAAAAGAAAGAAGATTGTAGATTCCCACACAAATCTTTAACTGCTTGCAGTGGGATCAAGTGACATCGTCTGGAAATGATGCAAGCTACAACAATTAGAAGAATTTGTATGCCATCGAGGTAACATTGATGTCTCAGATGGATCTGGAATTGTAGGATCGGGTGAAGGAATGAAAATAATACTCAAACGAATGCTTTTAAATTCCAATGTAGACCTCTATAATTCAAGTTTTGGTGAACTCTCTCTTTTTTTATTCACAAGAAAGATATTATCAACATAAAGCATACGATAAGGTACATCCTCCTGTAAATGTCCAATAAGAGCATCTATAACTATAACAAAAAGATATTTGCTTAAGATTGATCCCTGATGTAATCCAACTAAAATAGGAAAATACTTGGTCAATCCTCCTCTTGTTTGAACACGACAACTCCAGTATACATGTATTTAATGACTTGAATATAACTATATAAGTCATATCAACACCAGTCTTTCCTAGAACTCTCTAAAGTACTTCTATTGGAATCGTATTGTAAGCTTTTTCTAAATCAATAAAAATCATATGTAGATCCTCCTTACTCTCTTTGTACTTCTCCTATTAAACCTCTCGATAAATGTATGGCTTCCATGGTGGACTCGCCCGACATAAATCCAAATTGATTATGAGAAACATTTGCATCACGTCTTAACTTATTTTTAATTACTCTCTGTCATAATTTTAATTTATGACACATTTATTCAATTCCTCTATAATTTGCACACTCTTGCGCACGTCTTTTGTTTTTAAAAATGGGGACCAAAATACTCTTCCACCACATTTAAACTTCTTTTTAATTTTTAAAATAATATTAAAGAGTTTAGTAAGTCAAGAAACTATCAAATCTCTTAAATATTTTCACACTTTAATTGGGATATCATCAGATCTTATTGTTTTTTCACCCTTGGTTTTTTTAAAACCTCCTCAACTTTCTTTTTACTAAAGTCACGGTAAAAATAAAAAGTGTTATTTTTATTAACGATTTTAATATTACTAAAGTTAATCGTATTTTTAGAAAATTCATTGAAAATTTATCAAAGTATCTCACACATCTATGATGACTATCTTCTTCTAAGAAAAAATACTTTTTGATTTTTATCTTTAATACACTTTATTTGAATTAAATTTTTACTTTTCATTTGTATGTTTGACTAGTTTATACATAGGGTCGTTAAGTATCCAATTTCGAGCCAAGCTGCTGTTGGCTCAAAATCGTCTTGAAAAAATTTTGTTCCAAAAATTTGGCTCGTAATTTGGCTCATTTTTCTTGATCTTATCTCGATCAAAGCCATAATTTGAATAAATTTTCAAGTGATTAAAGATCTTCGAGCTAAATTTGCTAAATTTACACCCCTAACATCATTAGGTCTGTTAACTATTCAATTTCAAGCTGAGTTGGGGTCTGTTCAAAACCAGTTCGAAAAGCAATTCAATTCAAAATTTTGGCTCATAGCTTGACTCATTTATTTCAATCTAATATTGATTCAATCTAAAATTCAAATCCGTTTTCGAGCGACTAACGATATTCGAGCTAAATCATAGCTCTATTTATACATATATTTTTCACCCTCTTCGGGTCCGTTTGGGGCAGCTTATAAGTGCGGCGACATTTTTTAAAACGCCTCCTAACCGTTTGGTTTGTGCGTTTTTGAAAACGTCGTCTGCCGCGTTTGAGTTTTTTACACTAAACGCAGGTTGAGGTAGGCTGCGGGCTGACCTTCGCAGTCGACCCGCTGACCGCGTTTCAGGATAAACTGTTTATCTTGAAACGCACAAACTGCCCCAAACAGACCCTTAGACTCTCTACAGACTATCTTATATTTTTGCTCGTTCTCTAACCTCTTACATTTAAACCAATTTTTATAATAAAACTTATTATATTTAATCTTTTCTTGCACTTCACCATAAACTATTTTTATTTATAAAAAAATTTCCGTTTGATTCTGCAAGCATATTTTTTGTCACTTTTTTATAGTGTTTATTACTTTATCCCACATAAAATTAGTTTCTTCATGACATTTGAAATCTTAAAATTTTGAAATTTACTTATAAAAATAATTTTATTTTTTTTAGGTGCCCCCGCTAATTCTATGACAGTTTTATTTTATTTTTTGTCCCCATTTTAATATATATGACTATACTACATCAAGCTAGTTTTAAGCATTCACCAAAACCCATCACATGCAATTATATTAAATGACACGACACATGCCATAGATTTATTAATATACCTTGAAATATTGGTATTGACTTTATCATACCATCGGGTCACCATTAGGTATTGAAAACATGTCGAGGCTTGCATTGAGACCCATGCCACTTCCAATCTTATAACATTTAAACAAAAGATTTGTATCTACAGTATGTGCTTGTTACATAAAAGTATGTTCATCACATTAATGAGCTTATGGGATCAACAATTTGTCCTTTGTCAAGCGATTTATTAATATTTCAACCAACATTAATGCTTGAATATTACGCTTGATATAACGTGAATGCTTTTAGTGATGCTGTTAAATGCTAATATCCATGGTTGTGATGATTCGTGCTCCCTTTGATGCACCACCTTTGATACTACTCTAAGGCAGTCTAAATAGGTCACTCTAAGGCAGTATTTAATAGTATATTAAAAATATTCATATTATATCATACAAAATATTCAGCCATTAATGTTAGTTAAAATTTCTATAAACTTCTTGACGTTTATGAATGTTCAAGTGTTAATCAAACTTGATGCATGTATTTAAGGGAAGCTAATTTTCCGAACTTATGTTTTTTTTTTTATCCTAAATGATTTTTGGTTTTTCTCTCATCAGGGGGAGCCATCCTTTTGCACCTCAATCCATATAGCAAGCAAGCAACAAAAATTTTTTTATCAAAAAAATGAGCTTATTTTGTTAACACATTTTGTCACTTAATGAATACTACGAATAGAAGGAAAAAAAAAAAATCAGATGGATTTACTTCTGATTTCAAAGGTACTAAAAAGGTTAGCATTACGTCTCTTCGGTTTTCTTTTTTTTTTTGAGATGAGAATTGAAGGATAAAGTGCTGTAAAAATGAAGTTTAATTAGATCTTGGTGATAGATTGTTAATGCAGTTGGGCTAAGGTGGTTTGGTGGCATAAAATAAATAAAAATAATACATGACCCCCCTAAGGGAAGTCTCACTTTTCGTTGGGAGCGAAGATTATTCACTAAAGTTTTGATTTAACAGAGATAGTAGATAAAGTAGAGGTCACATGAAAACAAGACATACCACCATTTTTTTATTCCAAATTGTTAAATTTTTTAGCTTTACAGGATAACAAATCAGAAGAAGGGATCATACTTGTATGTGTTATTCCCCTCTCCCTTGCATCTTTTTTTCCTCTGTGCTCTTTCCTATTTTCCCTCCGATTCCATGGCCTGTAACTTGTCTGAATGAGTTCATTCAGTGTTAATATGTTACTGACACCAAATTGTGGCAACGGAGTTATTGATACAAACTGGTACCAGTTTTTGAGTTGATGGATGAGTTTTTAATGGCTTCTTAACTCTTGTTTGGTTTACCCATGTTTATAATAGATTGATTCATGAGGGCTTCTATGAACTTCATGTTGCAGACAATAATATTCTCCAATTAGTAGCACGAGTTTTATTATTGCAGATCATTATTGCTGCAAAACTGAAGCAAGACGAAATTTAGAATCAAGGACCCTAATCCATAGCATCTAAAAGGATAAAATGACATACTTCTCTGCAATTCATATTACTTTTGTAGTTGGGGCGTATGTATAATCACTGTACAAATTGACCTGCCTTTAATTTTTTTTTTCAGCACTTTCATCTTTCCCTAGTTGTAACAAGCCCTTGTGCTTCCTATCTGATAAACTCTGTTTTAAAATTTATATTTATTCCTTTTCTTTGTTCAGGTGTGGGCATTGCAAAAAGCTTGCACCGGAATGGAAGAAGGCAGCAAATAACTTGAAAGGGAAGGTTAAATTTGGCCATGTTGATTGTGATGCGGAGAAGGTACCCCAATTTTCCTTCTATTACCAACAGTTTTTGAAGAAGTCATGGCCTTAGCTTAATTATGTTTGTGTTCTTTGCCGTTTTATCCATATTATTAAGATTTAGTAAGCTTAAATTGAATGACAGACTGAGATATTCAACTTTATGTAATTATAATGGAGTTTCAACCACTTGTGTCAGTAGTAGGACTTTAAATGTGTTCTTCCTTTGATTCTTTATTCAAAAGCATGATTTCAATACTGTAAATGTTGTTTTCAGTATGCATTCCATCTGCCATTCTTTTTCGGATGGAAATTTTGAGCACATGCTTCATTCTTTAGTTTGTTGTGGATCTTCACAATATTGCTGGTTTCATAAACTACATAATATAGGATTTATGTCATGACTTTTACGACAAAAAAATTATGTTAGCTATCGACTATCGAACACAAACCTCCACTTATCACATCGAGAACATGGCAAAGGCAGTGTTAAACTACATAGTAAACAAAAAAATATTCACTCACCTATAATAGCCATGTCAATATTTCAACAAGCATGTTGTTCTGATTGTTTTATCCCTTCTCATTTCACATTTTTAGCAACTCCTGATCAAACATAGATTCTATTTGGCCCTGTTTGGGATGACTTTTATTTTATATTTTTTATTTATATTCTGTTTTGTTTATGTTTTGATTATAGTCAAGTATGTTTGATTGTGATAGTTGTTTTTAAAAACACTCAAAGTATCCGTAAGGACTTTTGAGTTTTTTTAAAAACAAGGCGATTTCTATTTAAAAACAAATACATACACTAATCAAACATGTTTTCAAACATAAAACTAAAAAAATAAAAAAAACAAAAAGCAAAAGTGATGCCAAATGAACTCTTAGATTCTGAAGCTGACCAGCACATTTTTTTGAAGTCCCTATTCTAACATTCAAGGTAACAGTCCTTGATGAGCAGGTTTAACGTACAAGGATTCCCAACAATTCTGGTATTTGGGGTTGACAAAGAAAGTCCATTCCCCTACGAAGGTGCGAGAGCTGCTCCGGCAATCGAATCTTTTGCATTAGAGCAGCTGGAGGTCAATATTCTTCCTCCCGAAGTATTAGAGTTATCTGGCCCTGTAAGATTTCATTTTCACGGTCTTCTCTCAAATGAAGCTTGTTCTTCATGCATGTGATGTTTTGTTCTTTCATGGGTAGGATGTGATGGAGGAAAAATGTGCAACAGCTGCTATATGTTTTGTGGCTTTCCTTCCAGACATCTTGGATTCAAAGGCAGAGGGAAGAAACAAGTACCTTGACCTCTTGTTATCAGTTGCTGAGAAGTTTAAAAGAAGCCCATACAGGTAAAGTTTACCCGCAATACCATTATTAATCAGTATCATCATCCACAACTTTTGCTTTTTCCCAATTATTTGGTTCAGTTTTTATGAACGTCATTCCCTATTCATTTCTGTTGAGTTTTGCTTCTTGATGTGTGAAATTTATTTAGGACAAATTTTTTTGTGAACTTTTTATTTTATCTTTAATGTACTTCTGTTGATTTTGTAAATTTTTCATGTTAATTTAATACATCGTCTACCCTCTATTTGTTTAATTCTCACTTTTGTTAATTAAATCCACTGCTACTACTACCTAACATCAATTTGGAATTTATGGTTGAATTATTCTATTTTGGTAAAGACTATGTAAGAAGTTGATTGATTAGTCTATTTGAAAATTTAATTAATTTAAAGTCTTTAAGCTGACTGTCTTTTTATTTTTTACATTATCCCTTTAAGGTTTTTTCTTTCTTTTTTTTTGGTACCCTATATTCATACTTCCAGAACAATGACATCATAATGAAAATACTTGTTTCGAGTCAGTGAGCGATTTCATTTATTGAGCTCTAAAACTTGTGTCAGGATGTCTTTCACACATTTTTCATTAGAATTCGTTTGAAATTGTGATATGACATTTAAAAGTACAAATCATGTTCCTGATTAATTCATATATGATCATTAATTTATAATTATCTTCAAGATATTATATGAAAAATTGATCATTTGTGCCTATAAGTTTCTGATTTTAACATGCAATATTAAAAAATAATTATAGTCATTCACAATAATTTTGAAGATAATAATAAATTTTGAGACATTTGTGTGAAAAATTGAAACTCATAGCAGTGATTTAGAAGTTGTGAAGGAAATTAAATTTTTTTTTTCCTGTAATGGATACCAATGAAAATTGCATCAAGACACCCTGACATAATTTTTTTTCTCCTGTAAACTTTGTGCCATATTATCCTTTTACTAATGAAAACTCCTTTAACGGACTTATCATTCTCTATATGATGTGGAGTTCCGAACTATATCCTCTCATAAAAAAGGTGTCTATTGTACAATATGTATCATAAAATTTAAAAAAAAAAGAAATAAATAAAAAAAAAGAAAAAAGAAAATAGTGAAGTCATTAAATCTTCTTGTTAGCTTTTGCTTCACAAGAAGTTCATATCTTCTAATCAGGCTTCAGAACAATATGTGATTTCTTACCCAAACAAATTGATCAGCACATTTATTTAACTTTTCATTCTTATACACAGCTATGTTTGGGCTGCTGCTGGGAAACAGCCTGATCTTGAGCAACAGGTTGGTGTGGGTGGCTATGGCTACCCAGCTTTGGTTGCCCTTAACATTAAAAAAGGCGTATATGCCCCTCTTCGAAGTGCTTTTCAGCTCAACCAGATCAAGTGAAGCTTCTCCCTTCTCAGTTTATTAGAATTCATCCTATTATTGATTGCAGAGAAACTGACATGAAGTTCATATTTTACAGTGAGTTTGTGAAGGAAGCAGGGCAAGGTGGTAAGGGCAACTTACCCCTGGAGAAAGTTCCTTCCATCGTTCAAACAGAACCATGGGATGGTAAAGATGGAGAGGTCATTGAAGAGGATGAGTTCTCCCTTGAAGATCTGATGGACGACAATGCTGCCGCTTCTAAAGATGAATTGTGACCGACAAAGAGAGTATCGTGGCCAAGTTTTAAAAATTATGTGAGTTCTTCTATTTTTATTGTTTGTTCTTGCTACAAGAGTCTGCTTTGGAGGCTAAGAAGCGGAAATTTTCTTAAAGAAAGGAGCATATCGTGGGGGTAGAGATATAATTGATCCTTTCATAAACTAATTGTTTAATAATCACTTTGTGCATTTCAAGTGATGATCTTTCTCTTATTAGTTAGTTTTATTAATGAGAACCGAATTTGGTCGGTCGGTTTTATTGTTCTTAGTTCATGTTCGTGGGTAATTTGCTTAATTCATTGAAAGTGGCTTCATAATTTCGGGCAATGTTTGAAAAGATTCCTTTAAATCGACTGATAATTTGTTAGGAATTTAAAATGGTTAAAATTAAAATGTAAGAATTGGCAATCATGTCCAAAATTGTAGTTGCCAGGCAGGCTATAAGGTCGGCTAAAAACAGGCGCAGGCCTCCCTTTGGAGGCGTCAAGAGCTGAGCTCTCAGGATAATTCATAAGAAAGAGTAAGTTTTTGGGACAACTCAATTTGTGCACTTGATCAATGCTAATCACAAAATAATAATAATAATAATAAAGTTGATCTCCTAATGGAGGTCGTCGCGAGCCGAGCTTATAAAAGGTGATTTTTTATGAAGAACCAGTGTAATAAATTAGTAAAAATGTATTAAGTATTTTACATTTCATATTCAAGTGATTTTTATTAGTAATCTCTTAAATATTTATTATATTTATTATTTTATTATAACATTAATTTAAATTAATTACTAAAAAAGCCCGCTTGAATTAATAGAATTAAGTTCAGTAAGAGTAACTCAAGGTTAACTCAACTCTAGACTCTTTAACTGCCCCATTTGTCCAGGCGGCACATCGTTTGGTGATGAGGAAAAATTATATCTGGATTCCAGACATAGAGATATGTCCGGAGTCCAATGAAATCACGTTATGTGGAGATGACAGAAAAATAAAAAAAAAATCATTTTAGCTCAGAGGAATATTCCCCGTATCATATTACGTTATTTAGTTATTATTGTGGTGGTATTAATATGTTATTGTATTCTTGACATTATAATAACACAATAACATATCAATACTACAACAATTACATTTGAATAACGTCAAATAATTCGGGAGAAGATTCCCCTGTGTTACTGGGCCGGATAACAAAAAAACGAGTTTTTTTTTTTCTTTCTTTCAGCTCTGCTGGGAGGTGATTCATTGGACTCTGGACTTATCTCTATGTCCAGAGCCTGAACGTAATAATTTTTCGGTGATGAGAGAATCAAATTAGTCATCTTTGTTAAATTATCAGAGTTGCACGGTACCAAAGCCTTTTGCTACAATTCAATAGATCTCTTTGCTGGCTGATTGGTTATTCTCTCTTAAATGTTATAATTGTTTAAATTGGAGAATTTTGGCATCATCATCTTATTGGTCACTGTATGGATCTGATGCGGTTGACCGGTTAATCGGTTCTCCAACCCTTATTTCAACTAAAATGTGAGATGTTCTCAAATTTCTAAATAAATATTAGTATATTATTTAAATTATATTAAAATAATATTAATATTTATTTTTAAACCTCTCCTTTAAAGTTCAATATCCATAATAATAACCACCCTTAAATTAAGTTATTAGTACTTAGGATGAAGCTNATAAACATTGAAAATCCTTTTATAACTTTATGGGCGGAGGTTTGATATTTTGATAAATTTAGTCAAATCTCCGAACACTATATTAAAGGATTTATGTTGATTCTCTTGGTAAAAAAAATTCTTATAAAATATAAATGTTTTAGTAACATTAAAGTTATATGATCATATAAGCTTGTTAGATTTTATTATAGCTTTCAAAAATAATTCGGCCCTTCTCATAATGTTATAAGAATTTGAGCTATGTTTTAAATATTTAATTTAAGTCTATTTAGACTCGAACCATAACAAAATTTAGTGATTGAGATTGTTTCATCCAAACGTCCAATTCAACCATAATATATTTTTTTTAAAATTGGCGTTCAAATGATATTCAATTTATCTCTCAAATGTAAAATTTTAAATATTAGATAGATGTAATATTTTAAGTGTCCAAATTTTAAATATAATATTTTAATAAATTTGAACGATTAATATAATATATTTAATATTTTCGATGATTTAGACGTAAATTTCTCTTAAACATTACATTGAACTTTGACATATGTAAGTCAAATTTGATGGTAAAAAAGAATTTCGGGACAGTAGTCTTAACACGTGTCAGTAACTGATTGGTCTATACACGTGTCCTCTTCACTTTTATCGCCTCGCAGGCTCTCCCGGCTCTCAGCGAATTCTCCGAGAAGAGGAAGTGTCCGAAACCCCCGAGAAGAAATGCGGTCGGCTCTCGTCGTCTTCCTCCTATTCCTCGCTTATTTCAGCTCCCCGACCGCCGCCCTCNCGCAGGCTCTCCCGGCTCTCAGCGAATTCTCCGAGAAGAGGAAGTGTCCGAAACCCCCGAGAAGAAATGCGGACGGCTCTCGTCGTCTTCCTCCTATTCCTCGCTTATTTCGGCTCCCCGACCGCCGCCCTATACTCCGCCTCCTCCCCCGTCCTCCAATTGACTCCCTCCAACTTCAAATCTAAGGTACCATTTACTCCCCTCTTTCTCTCTTTCACTATCTTCATCACTGATCTTCTGAAATTCGTACATGTACCAGGTTCTAAACTCCAATGGTGTTGTTTTGGTGGAGTTCTTCGCGCCGTGGTGCGGACACTGCCAAGCCTTGACACCCATATGGGAAAAGGCGGCTGCCGTACTAAAAGGTGTCGTCACTGTTGCTGCCCTAGATGCGGATGCGCACAAATCTCTTGCGCAGGTTCTTATTCAATGTTAAGATAATTATAATTCATGGTTTAAACTTCAAACATTAAGCTGAATTGGTTTGTTTTTTGCATTATCAGTCATGTTTGGAGATGTAATTTATTTTGATTTTTGTAATTCAGAGATCTTCTTTTGTTTAGCGATATCATTACTTTTAACCATACTCATCTTGTTGTGGAAGAGTGTGGTGATACAATGCTTTTGTGCTTAAGTTTTACATTTATCCGTCAAAAAATTGGTGTAGATTTTTGTTGCTAAAATAACGATTCGAGCACTTAAAGAGTTCTTATTTGTCGCATCAAATTTATAGGTTTTATGACTGTTCCAATTGAGAAATATTTGCGTACATAAGATGTAANTGCCGTACTAAAAGGTGTCGTCACTGTTGCTGCCCTAGATGCGGATGCGCACAAATCTCTTGCGCAGGTTCTATAATTCATGGTTTAAACTTCAAACATTAAGCTGAATTGGTCTGTTTTTTGCATTATCAGTCATGTTTGGAGATGTAATTTATTTTGATTTTCGTAATTCAGAGATTTTCTTTTGTTTAGCGATATCATTACTTTTAACCATACTCATCTTGTTGTGGAAGAGTGTGGTAATACAATGCTTTTGAGCTTAAGTTTTACAGTAATCCGTCAAAAATTTGGTGTAGATTTTTTTTGCTAAAATAACGATTCAAGCACCTAAAGAGTTCTTATTTGTCGCGTCAAATTTATAGGTTTTATGAATGTTCCAATTGGCAAATTCTTGTTCTAGTGAAATTCTGAAAGTATATTAGTCTGAAGATGAAGCTTGCTATCATGAAATTCTTGTTTTAACCATACTGCATGAATTTGTTTGACTGATGATACTCTTGAAATTTTAATTGTTTTATAATTAGCATAGCATCAGCCATCTACTTAATTTATTTTTTATTAATTACTTTCATGTGAGTATAGAGTTTCGAATTGTAGATTTCTCTTTGGGTCTAATGTCCTTCCTAATGAAAGAAGAAGGATGATCTACCTAATGAAAGGAAAAACATGAGCTGGAATATGTTTGCATAAGGTTGATCAGTTTTAAACGTGATTTAAGAAAGTTTTTGTAACTCCACAAATATGTAATACAAATAGGGTAAAAAAAAGGTTTTATATGATTTAGCTAGATTAAAAATAAAGACTTAATATAAATTACAAGTGACCAAGAAGCTATCAGATGAATGGCAAAATAATATTCTATGTAAACTTGATTCTCTTTGATCACCTGTGTGCCAATGTGCCATCAATATGAACTCTTTTATGAAGTTTCTTTATGATGCAATACCTTGGGTGAAATAATAATTTTTTTTAAGAACTTGTTTCAATGCACACTTTTCCTGGTTTAAATTGCCAGTTTTTGATATTTCAAGACATCCTTATTGACAATTTTTATTTATATAGGAATATGGAATTAAAGGATTTCCTACAATAAAGGTATTTGCACCTGGCAAACCTCCAGTAGATTACCAGGGAGCAAGGGATGTTAAACCTATTGCAGAATTTGCTCTTCAACAGGTTTGTCTGAGTTCATTTTTTTTAAATATGTTTTTTGCATCATTGCTTTTGGTATGCAATTAGTTTTCATTATCATTGAAAGCATCATCGATTGCTAATTGTTTCTCTTTTCTATTTCAGGCTACATATTAGATAAAAAGTTTTAATTAGGAATTTTTGTTATCTTTTATTGATTTGGAATTCTAACATTGTGTTGTCGCAACGATGTAGTGGATAATAACTACTATTAACATGGGATTATTTTATAGGGTCAATTACATACATAGCTTCCAAAAACATTGCTATTTACAAACGTAGCACCTTCTTTCATCCATTTTTTTAAATTATCTCTCAAATATCAAAATTCATGATAAAACCGCAAACCATATTTTTCATTTTTATCGAATCAATGGTTTGATCATGGCTCGCGTAAATACATCGGGTCGGTAGTTCAAAAATATCGCACGAGTGCTAGATTTTGTAAATAGCAATGTTTCGGGCGCTCTGTATTTAATTATATCTATTTTATATTCAATTAAGAGATAATGAAAATTCGAGGGTATTTTGGGCTCTTTTGATATACTTTTGGAATGTTTGAAGCCCATTGGAAAAGGCATTGAAGGGAAATCAGCCGCAAGTAATCAAACTATCACATATCTGGAAAAGTCAATAAGTGTGTTGAAATAGTTAAATAGGGGATCACTATATTTCTTGGATTTTGCCATGAATTTTGATACAGGCATAAAAAATGCTTATGGGAGCTTCTTCTAAGTATTCATGTAGAATATTATTCCTGGAATAGATCTATGTATGATCGTGAAATCATATTTTTACAGCAACCTTTATGAACTGATTACTCATATGATGGATGTGGTTGATTCTCTACTTCACATTAGACATCTTCTAATGTCATTTTCATGTTATTATAAAAGCGGGATGCTGTTTTAATGTACAGGTTAAGGCTCTTCTAAAGGAACGTTTAAATGGCAAGTCTACGAGTGGATCAGGTGAAAAATCTGAACCAAGTGCCTCGATAGAACTGACATCTCAAAATTTTGATAAAGAGGTTATTAAGAGCAAGGACCTGTGGATTGTAGAATTCTTTGCACCTTGGTATGTAGCTCTACCAGTAAACCTTATATTGATCTACATGAATATAAATTTACCTGGGTTCAGTTTACGTTGATTCTTTTGAGATTCTTTGAATATTCTCAACCAAATGCTAACCGACTATAGTTAGTTCCATTGTGAGGCGAACCATGTCCCTTTTATTTATAGTTTCATTTTATATGTAACAGACTTATACTGGTAATATTGCATTATTTTTTAATTTTTTTCCATTTTGATAATACTTTATTAACATTAAGCAGTCATTCTATTTATTGCTTGTTTTAAATCTTGGATTTATCTTTCTGTGCTTTTTTGTCAAGCTACTGACCACGGGACTAGGTTCAGTCTTGTTGAGGCCACTTTTAAATATATTCGGCAAAGTCTTATTAACACTTACTGTTTTGGGGTCTAAGATTTCTAATGTAAATTCAACAAATAATTTAGTTCTATATGCAACCAAAAAAACAAAACAAACATGCAATTTTTTATGGTATTTAACAACTATATTCCATTTTTTGCTAAAAAAAATTATATAACTCATTCATGTTAAAATATTTTTTGTTTCGTACTAGATATTAATAACACAAACAAAGTTAAATATCATTAAAGAAACTCTTGATTTGCATCTCACAAAAAAAAATGAAACTCAAATGAATATACTTTTCTTAAAAATGAGGCCTACTCTTTAGATGAAGAGGGCAACAAAAAAATAAAGATGAAGTCGCCGTAGAAGTATCACCTACTTTTATAGAAAAAGATAGTCGCTTGAAATTTTAAATTTAATAGATCAATTTATTTTATTTTATAATAAACTCTTTTTTTTGGTATGCCTTATATAGCACACTTTATGAGACCTATGGAATGTCTGATGAGAATAAAATTATTCATTTAACTTCATGAAAAAAAAAAGATAAAAAATAGAAAATCATCCAAGAAAGCAACTGGTACTTCAAACCAGATGACAATTGATTTTATCGTACCTAGAACAATTGACTTTGTTGTTAGTCATGTAAGTTGCACCAAGGTTACAAAGGAGCTATGTGCCCCACTCAACAAATAATTTCATGAATGAAAATCTACCAGATGATGAAGTAGCTAAAGGATCCAATAATGAATCGTAGGGATCATATAAGGAACTGGCAAAAAAAAAAGAGAGGAGCAAAAGTAGTTTCAAAAGAGGGAATCCAACAGGAGCTGCAAAAATAAGGAGTAATGAAAGTCAAACTAGCATCAAACACAGTCATAAGACCTTATAGCCAGTGAAAAAAAAAAAGAACTTCTCAACCTTAGGAATAAGATGCCCTTATAGACATGTAAATACAAACTTCTGTTCATTCAATCTAATTTATTACATCTAAAATTTAAAATACAATATACGAAATTTAAAATATGAACTAGAAAAAAATTAAATTCAAATTGACAAATTTAAGTTTTTATTTCATTTTCATATAGTTTGTACTTTGTATTTCTATGAGATTAAACATTGAGATTCACCTTAATTTTTGTTGACTTAGAAAAAACTTGATCCAACCAATGTTTAAAATTGCATAATTGGGTATTAATGTATTTTTCGTTCATGAGGCGCGGCGTAAGCCTCAAGGCGTTTTAAGGTGCAGGCCTCAAATTTTAAAAAATTATGAACATAAATAAATATCTTATAAACTATGAAGTTTGAAATAAGAAATAATATATTAATTTTCTGATTTACTAACACAGTAAAAAGTAATATAATAATATTCTATGTATGAAGTAATAAATTGCGTAAAATTAGAAGTAATAAATTAATATTTTACATCAAATTATGAAATAAGATGGTTTGTACAAACATTAACCTATCAAAGTATGCTAAGGCAATAAAATAAAATACTAAAACATCAAAACATAGCAATCAAAATAAACATTAATATTTCTATCTTATATTACTCCCACTTAAACAAGAATATGACAATTAATCAACATTTGAATTTTTAATTTTAAAGTCACTATTATTCTCATAATTCAATTTATTTTCATTAGAATAACCATTATAATGAATTATTTATCTCACACCTTATCCTTAGTTGTATTTATATTATTTCATTCCTTATTACCTTTAATACCAATAATTTTATTTTTTTAATAAAATAATAATAGTTGATAATTAAAATTTCAACTACATAATTTTTTTATGGATTTATTTTTCTATTATTTCTTATTATTTAGCGTGTAAGGTGTGAAGGTTGATAGATAAGATATATTGATATTATTTTTATTTTTCTTTAAAAAAATGATGGATTGACTAAATTTTTAAGGCGAAACTTGCCTTGAGGCGTGCTTCAGCTTGGGAGAGGCGTTGGGATAATGAGATGTAAGCCTCATTTTGATTATTTTTGTAAAAAGCGTTGAGGCTGGTCCCATGATTCGTCTCATACTGTGTAATTTAAACAAGGGATCCTACAAATTATTTTGTTGATATTCGTCCTATAAATTGGGCATAATTATTGAATCTCCTATAGATATATCTATGAATAATATCAGACAGCTATATACTCATTGCAATACCTACGATATTTATTATTTATAATGGACATCATTTTATCATAACTTATAGTTCCAGGCATAAGATTAGAATGATCGTCTAAAAGTTGAACAAATGATGTATTGGATTTGAAATTATAAGTGGCTGAAAAAAGATAAAACTCTAAGTTATATAAACGTTTACTCTATAATTTGAAAATTGGATTAATAGTAAAATTTCTATGGATATATAACCTATGCATTCAGGCTAATTTATTGTCTAACATTTTTTTAGCAATAAATTTCTAAGTTATTCTTGAAGGAAGCTTCTTATGAATTTTAATAAACCATGGCTTGCCTCCTTTAAATTTCATATATCTATTTACATTTGTTGTTGACTTATAATTATCATAGTTAACAACAAAATTCCTATTTATATTTTCATATAAGTCAAATATTTGTTATGCAAATGATTATTTAAATTCACTAAGTCTAGATTCAAGAGGTAAGCTATTTGTGTATGTTGTTTTTAATGAAATCTAGTAACTATATCGGAAGGTCTGGTGCTCAGAACTGTTACCAAATTAATTGTGATTAAACAACCGTATCTAATATCAAATTCCAACTAGATGGATGTTCACTTATTAAGCATCATAATATTATCCAGCTTCTGATTAACTAGTTTAGTTTGTGCTTCAATTTATGGGTGATATGTAGTTGAAAATTTTAGTTGGCTTTACATTTTTTTTATAGATTTTATAAAAATAGCTTATAATTTTAAAGTTTTTAATCAAATATAATTTTTAATTAACCAATGTTATTTAACTCCTTTGATATTATAATTTTGGTACCAGCCATATAAATGTTGTGCTGTTAGTAGTTCGTCACCTAAGCTTTGATTTCTTAGCGTGGGTTCTTTTCGTTGGTGATAACTAGTTGAAAGTCTTAGTTTGGCTTTAAGTTTAAAATAATTTTCCCAATTAAAAAAGTAGCTAAATTTTTAAGTTTCTATAAGACGAGATTGTTTAGATAAGCCCATGTGATTTAGCAACTTCATCTGTCGTGTTTCCATAAGGAATTAAATGTGCCTTTATAGAAAAATAATCAACTATTATAAAGAGAATTATATTTCTTATAATTTTTTTGGTAATCTTTGCACTAATTCACACTAACTTGTTTGTGAGGCTTACAGCCAATATGTAGGTGAATTATATACAAATATTTTGTCTCTTGCTTTTTTGGCACGTTGTTGTTGTTACTTTTTTGGTAAGTTTTGCATTGTATTAATATATTAGCTACATCTCTTCTTATGCTTTGCCGAACATATTTGTCATTTACCATAAATAATGCTTTCTTTTAAGATGTCCTACAACATAATGAGGCAAGCTTTTTTTCACCTTAATATATAAACTAGTTTATTTTCTACCCTAATACAATTTTTAAGCATAAAAATGTATTTGCCGTGTCAGTGCATATTCTAAGGGCAATTGTACTTTTTATATGCTCAAGGACAATTTATGCTTTTATTATTTATTATTGTTTGATATGGAGATTGCTTAATAGTTTAGTGTTAGAGTTATGTATGAGACAGAGTTTTATTAAGGTTTGTGAGAGATTTCGTACCTCTCGAATTTTATTGTTTTTCCTTTATATGTTGTGTTGTTTATGTTTTCGAAGAAAGTAATAAGGTTTGCTCTGATTTGTGTGCTGAAATCTGTGTAAATTCCTAACAAATTGGCATCAGAGCATATTCTACCGTTGCAAAGTTTATGTTCATGTTGAAATTGTCCAATATTTTTCTCGAACCTTGCTATACTCACACGTCAAGCTAGTCGGGACATTGCAAACGGGTTAGCTTGCGACCTCCCTAAAACGCGACCATCTTGCATGCCTCTTTGGTGTCTCCATCGCTTCAAACAACATGAAACAAATACAATATGAGCTAAGTAAGAAGCCAATATTGGGAGATAGACGCAATTCGAGCTATCTGAGAAGCAAAAGGACTTGCGACGTGCATTCATCTCTGTTTATAGCCCATGATGGGATCACGATGTACAGAGTTTGCGCTTTTTGGAGTTCCGCGCGACGTCCAAAAATCTGTTTTGAACCCGCATATATGAATTCCAGGATTGCGGCGTCCAGAGTCATGCACGATGTGTAGGAGTTATGGTTCGACCCACATACAAGAATTCATGATCGCGGGCTTTTGGAGTTTCGCAAGACGTATGCTTCAAACCAACATGCAAAGATTTCAGAATCGTGGCGTCTAGAATTCCATGCAACGTGCCGGAGTTACATGTTGAACGTCGAACCGCGTGTAGAGTTTCTCGTAATTGAGATAGCTAAGGAATCAAACGAGATTGCTGCATAAGGGAGTTTCAAAATCGTCCATGAGTAATGACAACTCAAAAGGTAGATGTTTTAGAGGAAAAAAACTCGTAAAAGAGGTCCGTCAAATTAAATGTAAAATAGAGGGGCATTTTTCGGCATTGGAGGAAAGTTAGAGGGGAGATTCTCAGCCCTAAAAGAAATGATAGAGAAGATTGTAGATTCCCACACAAATCTTTCACTGCTTGCAGTGCGATCAAGTGACAGCGTCTGGAAATGATGCAAGCTACAACAATCAGAAGAATTCGTATGTCATCGGGGTAGCATTGATGTCTCAAGTGGATCTGTAGCTGTAGGATCGGGTGAAGGAATGAAAATAATACTCAAACGAATGCTTTTAAATTCCAATGTAGACCTCTATAATTCAAGTTTTGGTGAACTCTTTCTCTTTTTTTATTCACAAAAAAAGATATCATCAACATAAAGTATACGATAAGGTACATCCTCCTGTAAATGTCCAATAAGAGCATCCATAACTATAGCAAAAAGATATTTGCTTAAGATCTATCCCTGATGTAATCCAACTAAAATAGGAAAATACTTGGTCAATCCTCCTCTTGTTCGAACACGACAACTCTAGTATACATGTATTTAATGACTTGAATATAAGTCATATCAACACCATTCTTTTCTAGAACTCTCTAAAGTACTTCTATTGGAATCGTATTGTAAGCTTTTTCTAAATCAATAAAAATCATATGTAGATCCTCCTTACTCTCTCTGTATTTCTCCTATTAAACCTCTCAATAAATGTATGGCTTCTATAATGGACTCGCCCAACATAAATCCAAATTAAGTATGAGAAACCTTTGCATCACGTCTTAACTTATGTTTAATTACTCTCTGTCATAATTTTAATTTATGAAACATTTATTTAATTCCTCTATAATTTGCACACTCTTGTGCATGTCTTTTGTTTTTAAAAATGGGGACCAAAATACTCTTCCTCCACATTCAAACTTCTTTTTAATTTTTAAAATAATATTAAAGCATTTAGTAAGTCGAGAAACTATAAAATCTCTTAAATATTTTCACACTTTAATTGGGATATCATCAGATCTTATTGATTTTTCACCCTTGGTTTTTTTAAAACCTCCTCAACTTTCTTTTTACTAAAGTCACGGTAAAAATAAAAAGTGTTATTTTTATTAACGGTTTTAAGATTACTAAAGTTGATCGTATTTTTAGAGAATTCATTGAAAAGTTATCAAAGTATCACACACATCAATGTTGAATATCTTCTTCTAAGAAAAAACACTTTGATTCTTCTTCTAAGAAAAAATACTTTTTGATTTTTATCTTTAATACACTTGATATGAATTAAACCTTTAGTTTTCATCTGTTTGTTTGGCTAGTTTATACATAGGGTCCTAAGTATCCAATTTCGAGCCAAGCTAGGGTGGCTCAAAATCGTCTCGAAAAAAATTTGTTCAAAAAATTTGGCTCATTTGTCTTGATCTTATCTCAATTAGAGCCAAAATTTGAATAAAGTTTCAAGTGATTAACGATCTTCGAGCTAAATTTGCTAAATTTACATCCCTAACATCATTAGGTCTGTTAACGATTCAATTTCAGGCTGAGTTGGGGGTCTGTTCAAAACCAGTTCGAAAGCAACTCGATTCAAAATTTTGGCTCATAGCTTAACTCATTTATTTCGATCCAATCTCGTTCCAAGCTAAAATTCAAATCCGTTTTCGAGCGATTAACGATATTCGAGCTAAATCCATAGCTCTATTTATACATATATTTTTCACCCTCTTAGGGCCCGTTTCGGGCAGCTTATAAGTGCTGCGACATTTTTTAAAATGCCGTCTTACCTTTTGGTTTGCGCGTTTTTGAAAATAATATTTGCCGCATTTGAATTTTTTACACTAAACGCAGGCTGCGGGCTGACTCCCGCGGTCGACTTGCGGGCCGCGTTTTAGGATAAACTGTTTATCCTGAAACGCACAAACTGCTCCAAACAGACCCTTAGACTCTCTACAGACTATTTTATATTTTTGTCAGTTCTCTAACCTTTTACATTTAAACCAATTTTTGTAATAAAATTTATTATATTTAATCTTTTCTTGCACTTCACCATAAACTATTTTTATTTATAAAAAAATTTTCTTTTGATTCTGCAAGCATATTTTTTGTCACTTGTTTTATAGTGTTTATTACTTTATCCCACATAGAATTAGATTCTTCATGACATCTCAAATCTTAAAATTTTGAAATTTACTCGTAAAAATAATTTTATTTTTTTTAGGTGACCCCAGCTAATTCTATGACAAAGTTTTATTGTATTTTTTGTCTTTCAACTCCTCATCTTAAAATTCAGAACTAATAATCGAGATTGAATACTTAAATTTTTACTTAGAATGACCTTATTATCTTGATATTTTCGACAATCTCTTTTTCTCAGAAGAAAATAATCAGTTTGTGTTTTGTTAGATTCATTCTTATAAGTAATAATATGTTGATCTTTTTTTTTTAATTAAAATATTAGTAATAACAAAATTATAAATTAAAGTAAAATCTAATATAGTTTTACATTCTTCATTACTAAAATCTTCTATCACTCTACGAACATGCTATTTAAATCCTCTTCAATAAAAATTTTTTCTTCAAAAGCTATCATTTGTATTAATTCTTTTAGATCATGTCATTTTTTTTTTAAACCTATATCTAAGCCTCTGTAATAGAATCAAAGAGCTTATAAATTGTATGTTATATTGTTATAGTATAAAACATCCCTAAAGGTCCTTTTAAGTAATTTATTCCAATGACTAGAGTGGAATCCCAATGCTAAAAGTAGTTGCTGCCGTAGCGATGCTTGTAGAACTGGGAATGTGGAGTGTGGTCGCACGTGGATGGCCTTGCTGCACTTTATATTTTGTATACATGGAATGCCAATATTAGTAATTTTACTTAATTTGTCTTACTTCTTACAAATTAATAAACACAAAATGATTGTATAATATATTTTATATAAAAAAAATTGTAAACAATATAATTAATTTAACTGAATTAAAATTTGGGCCTTATTACGTTTCTATAGGTCAATTACTTATTTAATACAATTTAAGCATGATTAAGCCTCATTAGGAAAGTTTAACAGAATTACTAGATGAATTTGATTTGCAATGTTTGCCAGATTATTGATGAGGTTTATAATTTAAAAATGTTTTGAATCATATTTAATAGGAGATATTACATACATCACAATTATTATGTATTTACATATCTAACACTTAAAGTTTGATATTTATATTTATAACACTGTTTATGATTGAAAGGATGCATTTCACTTTTAAAATATGAGTAATAGTGGTATTTTTTATGTGATGTCAAAGATTTGACTGATATGTATGTAAATATGAAATTTTAGGTTTTAGATATGTGAATATATAGATAATGAAATATATAAGAATTGTGTGGTATGTTTTTAAATGTCCCCATTTTAATATATATGATCATGCTACATCAAGCTAGTTTTAAGCTTAGTGTATATTAAGCTTTAACCAAAACCCATCACATGCAATTATATTAAATGACACGACACATGCCATAGAATTCTTAATATACCTTGAAATATTGGAATTGGCTTTATCATACCATCGGGTCACCATTAGGTATTGAAAACATGTCGAGGCTTGTATTGAGTCCCATGCCACTTCCAATCTTATAACATTTAAACAAAAGATTTGTATCTACAATATGTGCTTGTTATCATTAAAGTAAGTTCATCACATTAATGAGCTTATGGGATCAACAATTTGTCCTTTATGCTGTGAAGCTTTTGTTGGCTTGCTACATGGATTTTGGCACAGAGTGATATGTCCCCTAAATAAATGCACAGTCGAATAATTAAAAAACACTATGGTAAAAAAAAAAAACATTTATGCTAGTTTTGGGGGTTAGTTCCACATAAATACATGCAACTAGAGTTTGTTGATGATTGTGTAATCATAAATGTCAAGCGATTTATAAATATTTCAACCAACATTAATGCTTGAATATTACACTTGATATAACGTGAATGCTTTTAGTGATGCTGTTAAATGCTAATATCCATGGTTGTGATGATTTGTGCTCCCTTTGATGCACCACTTTTGATCCTACTCTAAGGCAGTTTAAATAGGTCACTTTTCATCACAATCATAAAATATTAGTATTTAATAGTATATTAAAAAATATTCATATTATATCATACAAAATATTCAGCCATTAATGTTCGTTAAAATTTCTATAAACTTCTTGACGTTTATGAATATTCAAATGTTAATCAAACTTGATGCATGTATTAAAGGGGAGCTAATTTTCGGAACTTGTGTTTTTTTTATCCTAAATGATTTTTGGTTTTTCTCTCATCAGGGGGGGGGGGCATCCTTTTGCACCTCAATCCATATAGCAAGCAGGCAACAAAAAATTTTTTATAAAAAAAATTAGCTTATTTTGTTAACACATTTTGTCACTTAATGACTACTACGAATAGGAAGGAAAAAAAAAATCAGATGGATTTACTTCTGATTTTAAAGGTACTAAAAAGGTTATCATTATGTCTCTTCGGTTTTCTTTTTTTTGAGATGAGAATTGAAGGATAAAGTGCTTTGAAAATGAAGTTTAATTAGATCTTGGTGATAGATTGTTAATGCAGTTGGGCTAAGGTGGTTTTGGTGGCATAAAATAAATAAAAATAATACATGACTTCCCAAAGGGAAGTCTCACTTTTCGTTGGGAGCGAAGATTATTCACTAAAGTTTTGATGTAACAGAGATAGTAGATAAAGTAGAGGTCACATGAAAACAAGACCTCCCACCATTTTTTTATTCCAAATTGTTAAATTTTTTAGCTTTACGGACAGGATAACAAATCAGAAGAAGGGATCATACTTACATGTTATGTACCTCAAAAGAGCTTGTATGCGTTACACCCCTCTCCCTTGCATCTTTTTTTCCTCTGTGCTCTTTCCTTTTTTCCCTCCGATTCCATGGCCTGTAACTTGTCTGAATGAGTTCATTCACTGTTAATATGTTACTGACACCAAATTGTGGCAACGGAGTTATTGATACAAACTGGTACCAGTTTTTGAGTTGATGGATGAGTTTTTAATGGCTTCTTAACTCTTGTTTGGTTTACCCATGTTTATAATAGATTGATTCACGAGGGCTTCTATGAACTTCATATTGCAGACAATAATATTCTTCAATTAGTACCACGAGTTTTATTATTGCAGATCATTATTGCTGCAAAACTGAAGCAAGATGAAATTTAGAATCAAGAAGGACCCTAATCCATAGCATCTAAAAGGATAAAATGAAATACTTCTCTGCAATTCATATTACTTTTGTAGTTGGGGAGTATGTATAATCACAGTACAAATTGACCTGCATTTAATTTTTTTTTTCATCACTTTCATTTTTCCTTAGTTGTAACAAGCCCTTGTGCTTCCTATCTGATAAACTCTGTTTTAAATTTTATATTTATTCCTTTTCTTTGTTCAGGTGTGGGCATTGCAAAAAGCTTGCACCGGAATGGAAGAAGGCAGCAAATAACTTGAAAGGGAAGGTTAAATTTGGCCATGTTGATTGTGATGCGGAGAAGGTACCCCAATTTTCCTTCTATTACCAACAGTTTTTGAAGAAGTCATGACCTTAGCTTAATTATGTTTGTGTTCTTTGCCGTTTTATGCATATTATTAAGATTTAGTAAGCTTAAATTGAGTAACAGACTGAGATATTCTACTTTATGTAATTATAATGGAGTTTCAACCACTTGTGTCAGTGGTAGGACTTTACATGTGTTCTTCCTTTGATTCTTTATTCAAAAGCATGATTTCAATACTGTAAAGGTTGTTTTCAGTATGCATTCTATCCGCCATTCTTTTTCGGATGGAAATTTCGAGCACATGCTTCATTCTTTAGTTTGTTGTGGATCTTCACAATATTGCTGGTTTCATAAACTACATAATATAGGATTTCTGTAATGACTTTTTCGACAAAAAAATTGTGTTGGCTATCGACTATCGAACACAACCCTCCACTTACCACATCCAGAACATGGCAAAGGCAGTGTTAAACTAAATAGTAAACAAAAAAATATTCACTCACCTATAATAACCATGTCAATATTTCAACAAGCATGTTGTTCTGATTGTGTTATGGCTTCTCATTTCAGATTTTTAGCAACTCCTGATCGAACATTGATTCTATTTGGCCGTGTTTGGGATGACTTATATTTTATATTTTTTATTTATATTCTGTTTTGTTTATGTTTTGATATAGTTAAGCATGTTTGATTGTGATAGTTGTTTTTAAAAACACTCAAAATATTCGTAAGGACTTTTGAGTTTTTTTAAAAACAAGGCGATTTCTATTTAAAAACAAATACACACACTAATCAAACATATTTTCAAAAATAGAACTAAAAAAAACAAAAACAAAAAGCAAAAGTGATGCCAAATGAACTCTTAGATTCTGAAGCTGACCAGCACATTTTTTTGAAGTCCCTATTCTAACATTCAAGGTAACAGTCCTTGATGAGCAGGTTTAACGTACAAGGATTCCCAACAATTCTGGTATTTGGGGTTGACAAAGAAAGTCCATTCCCCTACGAAGGTGCGAGAGCTGCTCCGGCAATCGAATCTTTTGCATTAGAGCAGCTGGAGGCCAATATCCTTCCTCCCGAAGTATTAGAGTTATCTGGCCCTGTAAGATTTCATTTTCACGGCCTTCTCTCAAATGAAGCTTGTTCTTTCATGCATGTGATGTTTTGTTCTTTCATGGGTAGGATGTGATGGAGGAAAAATGTGCAACAGCTGCTATATGTTTTGTGGCTTTCCTTCCAGACATCTTGGATTCAAAGGCAGAGGGAAGAAACAAGTACCTTGACCTCTTGTTATCAGTTGCTGAGAAGTTTAAAAGAAGCCCATACAGGTAAAGTTTACCTGCAATACCATTATTAATCAGTATCATCATCCACAACTTTAGCTTTTTCCCAATTATTTGGTTCAGTTTTTATGAACGTCATTCCCTATTCATTTCCGTTGAGTTTTGCTTCTTGATGTGTGAAATTTATTTTGGATAAATTTTTTTGTGAACTTTTTATTTTATCTTTAATGTACTTCTGTTGGTTTTGTAAATTTTTCATGTTAATTTAATACATCGTCTACCCTCTATTTGTTTAATTCTCACTTATGTTAATTAAATCCACTGCTATTACTGCTCTAACATTAATTTGCAATTTATGGTTGAATTATTCTATTTTGGTAAAGACTATGTAAGAAATTGATTGATTAGTCCATTTGAAAATTTAATTAATTTGAAGTCTTTAAACTGACTGTCTTTTTATTTTTTACATTGTCCCTTTAAGGTTTTTTTTTTTCTTTTTTTTTTTCTTTTTTTGGTACCCTATATTCATATTTCCAGAACAATGATATTATAATGAAAAAAACTTGTTTCGAGTCAGTGAGCGATTTCATTTGTTGAGCTCTAAAACTTGTGTCAGGATGTCTTCACACATTTTTCATTAGAACTCGCTTAAAATTGTGATATGACATTTAAAAGTACAAATCATGTTCCTGATTAAATCATATCTGATCATTAATTTATAATTATCTTCAAGATATTATTTGAAAAATTGAAGTCATTTGTGCCTTTTAAGTTTCTGATTTTAACATGCAATACTAAAAAATAATAATTGTCATTCACAATAGTTTCGAAGATAATAATAAATTTTGAGACATTTGTATGAAAATTTGAAACTCAAGGCAGTGATTTAGAAGTTGTGAAGGTAATTAATTTTTTTTTTTTCTGTAATGGATACCAATGAAAATTGCATCAAGACACCCTGACATAATTTTTTTTCTCCTCCTTTAAACTTTGTGCCATATTATCCTTTTACTAATGAAAACTCCTTTAACGGACTTATCATTCTCTATATGATGTGGAGTTCCGAACTATATCCTCTCATAAAAAAGGTGTCTATTGTACAATATGTATCATAAATAAAAAAAAGAAAAAAGAAAATAGTGAAGTCATTAAATCTTCTTGTTAGGTTTTGCTTCACAAGAAGTTCATATCTTCTAATCAGGCTTCAGAACAATATGTGATTTCTTACCCAAACAAATTGATCAGCACATTTATTTAACTTTTCATTCTTATACACAGCTATGTTTGGGCTGCTGCTGGGAAACAGCCTGATCTTGAGCAACAGGTTGGTGTGGGTGGCTATGGCTACCCAGCTTTGGTTGCCCTTAACATTAAAAAAGGCGTATATGCCCCTCTTCGAAGTGCTTTTCAGCTCAACCAGATCAAGTGAAGCTTCTCCCTTCTCAGTTTATTAGAATTCATCCTATTATTGATTGCAGAGAAACTGACATGAAGTTCATATTTTACAGTGAGTTTGTGAAGGAAGCAGGGCAAGGTGGTAAGGGCAACTTACCCCTGGAGAAAGTTCCTTCCATCGTTCAAACAGAACCATGGGATGGTAAAGATGGAGAGGTCATTGAAGAGGATGAGTTCTCCCTTGAAGATCTGATGGACGACAATGCTGCCGCTTCTAAAGATGAATTGTGACCGACAAAGAGAGTATCGTAGCTAAGTTTTAAAAATTATGTGAGTTCTTCTATTTTTATTGCTTGTTCTTGCTACAAGAGTCTGCTTTGGAGGCTAAGAAGCGGAAATTTTCTTAAAAAGGGGAGCATATCATGGGGGTAGAGATATCTTTGATCCTTCATAAACTAATTGTTTAATAATTACTTTGTGCATTTCGAGTGATGATCTTTCTCTTATTAGTTAGTTTTATTAATGAGAACCGAATTTGGTCGGTCGGTTTTATTGTTCCTAGTTCATGTTCGTGGGTAATTTGCTTAATCCATTGAAACTGGGTTCATAATTTCGGGCGATGTTGGAAGAGATTCCTTTAAATTGACTGATAATTTCTTAGGAATTTAAAATGGTTAATATTAAAATGTAAGAATTGGCAATCATGTCCAAAATTGTAGTTGCCAGGCAGACTATAAGGTCGGCTAACAACAGGCGCAGGCTTCCCTTTGGAGGTGTCAAGAGTTGAGCTCTCAAGATAATTCATAAGAAAGAGCAAGTTTTTGGGACAACTCAATTTGTGCACTTCCCGTGAAAAACTGAACTTGATCGATGCTAATCACAAAATAATAATAATAATAATAATAATAATAATAATAATAAAGTTGATCTCCCAATGGAGGTCGTCGCGAGCCGAGCTTATAAAAGGTGAGTTTTTATGACGGACCGGTGTAATAAATTAGTAAAAATGTATTAAATATTTTACATTTTATATTTAAATGATTTTTATTAGTTCTCTTAAATATTTATTATTTTATTATAACATCAATTTAAACTAATATTTATTCTCTCATTCATACTAAAAAAGCCCGCTTGAATTAATAGAATTAAGTTCAGTACTCGACTCTAGGCTTGTTAACTACCCCATTTGTGCGGGCGGCACATCGTTTGGTGATGAAGAAAAATTGTTATATTTGGATTTTAGATGTAGAGATATGTCTGGAGTCCAATGAAATCACGTCATGTAGAGGTGACAGAAAAATAAAAAAAATCGTTTTAGAATATTTTCCGTATCATTTTATGTTATTCATGTATTATTGTGGTAGTATTAATATGTTATTGTATTATTGGCGTTATAATAACACAATAACACATCAATACCATAACAATTATACTTGAATAACGTTAAATAATTCAGGAGAAGCTTCTCTGTGTTACCGGGCCGGATCACAAAAAAAGAAGTTTTTTTTTTTTTATCAGCTCCACGGGGAAGTGATTCATTGGACTTTGGTCTTATCTCTGTGTCTAGAGCTTGGAGGAATAATTTTTCGGTGATGAAAGATCAAATTAGTCATCTTTGTTAAATTATCACAGCGTTGCACGGTACCGAGGCCTTTTGCTACAATTCAATAGATCTCTTTGCTGGCTAACTGGTTATTCTCTCTTAAATGTTATATTTGTTTAAATTGGAGAATTTTGGCACCATCATCTTATTGTTCACTGTATGGATCTGCTGCGGCCGACCGGCTAATCGGTTCTCCAACCCTGATTTCAACTAAAATGTGAGATGTTCTCAACTTCTAAATAAATATTAGTATATTATTTAAATTATATTAAAATAATATTAATATTTATTATTATACCTCTCCTTTAAAGTTCAATATCCATAATAAAAACCACCCTTAAATTAAGTTATTAGTACTTAGGATGAAACATGAAACATCTCGCATTTAAATTATTTTCTCTACAATTATATTTTTAAACAGAAAATTTAACCTCAAACCCTCCAAAAACAGGGTCCAAAGTCCTAGCCACATTTTAACAAAAAAATGAACCAAAGTATAAACTCTCCCAAATTACATACTTTGCTTTTTCTTATATATTGGCCCAATACTTAAGGCAGAACAAGCAACCTTTCTTAAACACCCTCAATTAGTTCAAACCATTCCTCACACTAAAAAAGGAAAAAGAATCTGCAAAGGATCTCATAAAATAAAATAATAATTTAACAAAAAAAACCTCTTGCAATTTCCCTAAAAATCTCTAGCAGTACAATTTCTCCCACAAAGAAAAACTAAGCAGACACTTCAGTTCTTCTCCAAAGTTGATAAAAAAGAAAAAAGAAAAGGTTCTTCTGAACATTAATTNAAACAGGGTCCAAAGTCCTAGCCACATTTTAACAAAAAAATGAACCAAAGTATAAACTCTCCCAAATTACATTACTTTTCTTTTTCTTATATATTGGTCCAAAACTTAAGGCAGAACAAGCAATCTTTCTTAAACACCCTCAATTAATTCAAACCATTCCTCACACTAAAAAAGGGAAAAGAATCTGCAAAGGATCTAATAAAATAAAATAATAATTTAAAAAAAAAAACCTCTTGCAATTTCCCTAAAAATCTCTACCAGTACAATTTCTCCCACAAAGAAAAACTAAGCAGACACTTCGGTTCTTCTCCAAAGTTGATAAAAAAGAAAAAAGAAAAGGTTCTTCTGAACATTAATAAAAGTAAAGCTACCTTCAACTGGTAAGGAGGGAACCTCTTCAGGCAACTGCTGAACTTTTCAGAAGGCCAAATTGAGGTGACAGATGCTTCAAGCTGGTAATATCAAACAGCTCCATGAATCTCTGATCAGAAACTCTCGCCTTTGCCGCAGCAAAGCTCTGGTATTCATCGAATACTGAAGATAAGCACCATTTTTGAAGCTTCCTTAAACAGCCGACGACACAGCCAGTGCGATGCTGGCCAAGAAAATGCAAAAAAGTTGGTAAGACTTTGATTAAGTTTGTACAAAATCCAGTATTAAGGGTGCAGCTGAGCCGAACAAACTAGTGTACCGGCTCAGGCTTGACTTGGTAAGTATCTCCTGGACTGACTCGACTCATTAGCTCCTGAGCCAGCTTGATAAAAAAAAAATAATATAAAAAATACCTTCAAAATATATTAAAGTTCAAAATTTTATCTTTTAATTATTATAAATATTTTAAAAATGATATTTTGTATTTATATCAAGTGATTTCTTATTATTTATCTCCTAATTATTCATTCTATTTACATTTTATTATAACATTACTTGAATCGATATTATTTTCTCTTTCATAATAAACAAACTGGTTCCTGAGTTGGCTCAAACACGTAAAAGTAAGCTCAAATTTAGGCTCAAACTCAATTAATTAATCAAGTTCAAGCTCAAACTCGACTCGACTAGTTTGCACCCCAAATACGGTATTGAAGGAGGGAGAATCAGTGAAGGGTTTTTGGGTTTCACCCAGAGTACCTTGCCTCTATTGCAATGGATGAGTAGAGGGTGATTACTAACATCTGTGTAAAAAAAACAAGTTAGTATATAACATTAAACAAAGTTTAAGAAGCTAGTTGTGCGCGTCTTTAATACCAAGAACAATTTTGAGAGCCTCCCGAATCACTTCTTCTGGGATGTTCACAAACGGTTCCTAAAAGAAAGTTTCAGATTTAGCATTTTGAACATATAGCCTTCTAAATTGGATAAAATAAATCTTTTTTTTTTTGTCAAGGGTGCAGCTATATGTTTAAGTAGCAAAAAGATTGCTGAGACAAAGTCAAAAAGTTGACTCGAATAAATTCACATGATCCATTGAATGAAATGCATGATTGGGGTCCGAATGACCTCATCATTATGAATTTTTTTATTAGAGCATTATGGAAGCCCAAATAAAATATAGAATGACGTGAACCAGTTGATATATAAGTCTTCTTCATTTGCGTACTCCCAACCAAGACCTATATAAAATGTTTATAACCGTACCGAATAGAACAAGAAAGTAAGAATTAAAAAAAAGTTAAGTGTCAAAATATATCCCGATAGTTTATGGAAATGCTAAAATAGTCCCGATTATTTTAAAATTGAGCGCTAACAGCCTTCCATGCAGACTATTTCAGCTACAATTTAAAGAGTCTAAAAAACTATTTTGGCACATCTATAAACTCTAAACTAAAAGGGTCTCCTGTAAATAATCGGGGATTGTTTTGGCACTTTACTCGTTTGGAAAACATGGATGAAACATAAGGAGTTATAAAGCGAAAAAAAACATTCTACTGGCACCAATGGCAAGAGGACCGACCGATACTATTCAAATAAGGAAGATTTACCTGCATGCCACTCAATTCCTATGTATTTACATATTTAACATCTAAACTTCAATTTTTACATACAGACCACCTTATTTAGATAACTATCCCTAATTTAGGATTTTAAAAAAAAGTTAAGTGTCAAAATATATCCCGATAGTTTATAGAAATGCCAAAATAGTCCCGATTATTTCAAAATTGAGCGTTAACAGCCTTCCATGCGGACTATTTCAGCCCCAATTTAAAGATTCTAAAAAACTATTTTGGCACATTTATAAACTCTAAACTAAAAGGGTCTCATGTAAATAATCGGGGATTGTTTTGGCACTTTACTCGTTTGGAAAACATGGATGAAACATAAGGAGTTATAAAGCGAGAAAAAAACATTCTACTGGCACCAATGACAAGAGGACCGACCGATACTATACAAATAAGGAAGATTTACCTGCATGCCACTCAATTCCTATGTATTTACATATTTAACATCTAAACTTCAATTTTTACATACAGACCACCTTATTTAGATAACTATCCCTAATTTAGGATTTAAAAAAAAAGTTAAGTGTCAAAATATATCCCGATAGTTTATAGAAATGCCAAAATAGTCTCGATTATTTAAAATTGAGCGCTAACAGTCTTCCATGCGGACTATTTCAGCCCAAATTTAAAGAGTCTGAAAACTATTTTAACACATCTATAAACTCTAAAACTAAAAGGGTCTCATGTAAATAATTGGGGATTATTTTGGCACTTTACTCATTTGGAAAACATGGATGAAACATAAGGAGTCATAAAACGAAATAAAAAACTTTCTAGTGGCGCCAATGACAAGAGGACCGACTGATACTATACAAATAAGGAAGATTTACCTGCATGCCACTCGATTCCTATTTATTTACATATTTAACATCTAAACTTCAATTTTTACATACATACCACCTTATTTAAATAACTATCCCTAATTTAGGATTTTAAAAAAAAGTTAAGTGTCAAAATATATCCCGATAGTTTATAGAAATGCCAAAATAGTCCTGATTATTTTAAAATTGAGCGCTAACAGCCTTTCATGCGAACTAATTCAGCCCCAATTTAAAGAGTCTGAAAACTATTTTGACACATCTATAAACTCTAAAACTAAAAGGGTCTCATGTAAATAATCGGGGATTGTTTTGACACTTTACTCATTTGAAAAACATGGATGAAACATAAAGAGTTATAAAGGGAAAAAAAATCTTTCTAGTGGCGCCAATGGCAAGAGGACCGACTGATACTATACAAATAAGGAAGATTTAGCTGCATGCCACTCGATTCCTATGTATTTACATATTTAACATCTAAACTTCAATTTTTACATACAGACCACCTTATTTAGATAACTATCCCTAATTTAGGATTTTAAAAAAAAGTTAAGTGTCAAAATATATCCCGATAGTTTATAGAAATGCCAAAATAGTCCGGATTATTTTAAAATTGAGCGCTAGCAGCCTTCCATGCGGACTATTTCAGCCCTAATTTAAAAACTCTGAAAACTATTTCGGCACATATATAAACTCTAAACTAAAGGTCTCATGTAAATAATCGGGGATTGTTTTGGCATTTTACTCGTTTGGAAAACATGGAAAAACATAAAGAGTTATAAAGCGAAAAAAAAAACTTTCTACTGACACCAATGACAAGAGGACCGAGTGATACTATACAAATAAAGAAGATTTACCAGCATGCCACTCAATTCCTATGTATTTATATATTTAACATCTAAACTTCAATTTTTACATACAGACCACCTTATTTAGATAACTATCCCTAATTTAGGATTTTAAAAAAAAGTTAAGTGTCAAAATATATCCCGATAGTTTATAGAAATGCCAAAATAGTCCCGATTATTTTAAAATTGAGCGCTAACAACCTTCCATGCGGACTATTTCAGCCCAAATTTAAAGAGTCTGAAAATTATTTTGACACGTCTATAAATTCTAAAACTAAAAGGGTCTCAAATAAATAATCGGAGATTATTTTGGCACTTTACTCATTTGAAAAACATGGATGAAACATAAAGAGTCATAAAGCGAAAAAAAAAACATTTTAGTGGCGCCAATGACAAAAGGACCGACTGATATTATACAAATAAGAAAGATTTACCTGCATGCCACTCGTTTCCTATGTATTTACATATTTAACATCTAAACTTCAATTTTTACATACAGACCACCTTATTTAGATAACTATCCCTAATTTAGGATTTAAAAAAAAAGTTAAGTGTCAAAATATATCCCGATAGTTAATAGAAATGCCAAAATAGTCCCGATTATTTTAAAATTGAGCACTAACAACTTTCCATATGGACTATTTCAGCCTCAATTTAAAGAGTTTAAAAACTATTTTAGCACATCTATAAACTCTAAACTAAAAGGGTCTCATGTAAATAATCGGGGATTGTTTTGACACTTTACTCATTTGGAAAATATGGATGAAACATAAGAAGTTATAAAGCGAAAAAAAAACTTTCAAGTGACTCCAATGGCAAGATTACCGACTGATACTATACAAATAAAGAAGATTTACCTGCATGCCACTCGATTCCTATGTATTTACATATTTAACATCTAAACTTCAGTTTTTACATACAGACCACCTTATTTAGATAACTATCCCTAATTTAGGATTTTAAAAAAAAGTTAAGTGTCAAAATATATCCCGATAGTTTATAGAAATGCCAAAATAGTCCCGATTATTTTAAAATTGAGCGTTAACAGTCTTCCATGCGAACTATTTCAACCCCAATTTAAAGAGTCTGAAAACTATTTTGGCACATCTATAAACTCTAAAATTAAAAGGGTCTCATGTAAATAATCGGGGATAGTTTTGACACTTTAGTCATTTGAAAAACATGGATGAAACATAAGGAGCTATAAAGCGAAAAAAAAAACTTTCTAGTGGCGCCAATAGCAAGATGACTGACTGATACTATTCAAATAGGGAAGATTTACCTGCATGCCACTCGATTCCTATGTATTTACATATTTAACATCTAAACTTCAATTTTTACATACAGACCACCTTATCTATGCATGAGGTGCATCACTTCTCAAAAGTTAAAATGATGACAAATTTTATGTGATGTGAATGATTTGGGAGGCATAAATATAAGCAATACAGTTTAGGTGTTAGATATGTAAATACATTGGTATTTGGTGGTATGTATGCAAATGCCCGTATAAATAATTATGAAATGGCCTGTAATGGACGATATTTCTTGACTCTCTGATTATGCTCTCACAAAACAAGAGCAATAATGAAATATAAAAGCGGCATGAATTGAGGTATCTATATGAACAAGCATTAAAGCTGAATGCAGTAATACTTCTTAGATGAAAAAGGTAATTTGACAGATATAATCATCATTATTAGCCCTTTTTCATCTATCAATATTTTTATTCATTAATGTTGAGTGGAGCATGACATGTTAATTCTAACTTGTGCAAATCAATTTATACTACAAATCCCCCATTTTTTTTTCATTTTTTTGACCCACCCCTTTATCTTCCAAATCATTTGACATTAATTTTATCTATTCAGATAATTGGTGCATCCCTCACCTCTTGTTCATTAATGCCCAAATCAATAATCTATTTTGCACTATTTGATGTTCTATGGATGTCACTTCCAATGCCCTGTTAATGTAATAATTTACTTAATCACCATTTTAACATTCTTGTTGGTACCACTTAATCATCAATACTCCTTTTTTGACCAACACTTGTATATATAGAACATGGTTAATTAATTGCAAAGTAAAGAATTCTGAGTTTCCACGACATTCTTCCAACACATTGTGTTTCTAAAGATAATTGCAATGTATAGAGTTCTGAGTTTCCACAAAATTATATCCTAGTATATGTCATGACAAATAAAGGAGAAGAAAAATGTAATTGGTAAAACAAATACGTNATAACTATCCCTAATTTAGGATTTAAAAAAAAGTTAAGTGTCAAAATATATCCCGATAGTTTATAGAAATGCAAAAATAGTCCCGATTATTTTAAAATTGAGCACTAACAGCCTTCCATGCAGACTATTTCAGCCCCAATTTAAAGAGTCCGAAAACTATTTTGACACATCTATAAACTCTAAAATTAAAAGGGTCTCATGAAATAATCGGGGATTGTTTTGACACTTTACTCATTTGAAAAACATGGATGAAACATAAGGAGTTATAAAGCGAAAAAAGAAACTTTCTAGTGGCGCCAATGGCAAGAGAACCTACCGATACTAAACAAATAAGAAAGATTTACCTGCATGCCACTCGATTCCTATGTATTTACATATTTAACATCTAAACTTCAATTTTTACATACAGACCACCTTATTTAGATAACTATCCCTAATTTAGGATTTTAAAAAAAAGTTAAGTGTCAAAATATATCCCGATAGTTTATAGAAATGCCAAAATAGTCCCGATTATTTTAAAATTGAGCGCTAACAGTTTTCCATACGGACTATTTCAGCCCCAATTTAAAGAGTCTAAAAACTATTTTGGCATATCTATAAACTCTAAACTAAAAGGGTCTCATGTAAATAATCGGGGATTGTTTTGGCACTTTACTCATTTGGAAAACATGGATGAAACATAAGGAGTTATAAAGCAAAAAAAAAAAACTTTCTAGTGGCGCCAATGACAAGAGGACTGACTGATACTATACAAATAAGGAAGATTTACCTGCATGCCACTCGATTCTTATGTATTTACATATTTAACATCTAAACTTCAATTTTTACATACAGATCACCTTATTTAGATAATTATCCCTAATTTAGAACTTAAAAAAAAGTTAAGTGTCAAAATATATCCCGATAGTTTATAGAAATGCCAAAATAGTCCCGGTTATTTTAAAATTGAGCGCTAACAACCTTCCATGCGGACCATTTCAGCCTCAATTTAAAGAGTCTGAAAACTATTTTGGCACATCTATAAACTCTAAACTAAAATGGTCTCATGTAAATAATCGGGGATTGTTTTGGCACTTTACTCATTTGGAAAACAGGGATGAAACATAAGAAGTTATAAAGCGAAAAAAAAAACTTTCAAGTGGCGCCAATAGCAAGAGGACCGACTGATACTATACAAATAAGGAAGATTTACCTGCATGCCACTCGATTCCTATGTATTTACATATTTAACATCTAAACTTCAGTTTTTACATACAGACCACCTTATTTAGATAACTATCCCTAATTTAGGATTTTAAAAAAAAGTTAAGTGTCAAAATATATCCCGATAGTTTATAGAAATGCCAAAATAGTCCCGATTATTTTAAAATTGAGCGTTAACAGCCTTCCATGCAGACTATTTCAGCCCCAATTTAAAGAGTCTGAAAATTATTTTGGCACATCTATAAACTCTAAAATTAAAAGGGTCCATGTAAATAATCGGGGATAGTTTTGGCACTTTACTCATTTGAAAAACATTGATGAAATATAAGGAGCTATAAAGCAAAAAAAAAAAAACATTCTAGTGGCGCCAATGGCAAGAGGACTGACTGATACTATTCAAATAAGGAAGATTTACCTGCATGCCACTCGATTCCTATGTATTTACATATTTAACATCTAAACTTCAATTTTTACATACAGACCACCTTATCTATGCATGAGGTGTATCACTTCTCAAAAGTTAAAATGATGAAAAATTTTATGTGTTGTGAATGATTTGGGAGGCATAAATATAAGCAATACAGTTTAGGTGTTAGATATGTAAATACGTTGGTATTTAAAGGTATGTATGCAAATGCCCGTATAAATAATTATGAAATGGCCTATAATGGACGATATTTCTTGACTCTCTGATTACGCTCTCACAAAACAAGAGCAATAATGAAATATAAAAGCGGTATGAATTGAGGTATCTATATGAACAAGCATTAAAGCTGAATGCAGTAATACTTCTTAGATGAAAAAGGTAATTTGACAGAAATAATCATCATTATTAGCCCTTTTTCATCTATCAATATTTTTATTCATTAATGTTGAGTGGAGCATGACATGTTAATTCTAACTTGTGCAAATCAATTTATACTACAAATCCCCCATTTTTTTTTCATTTTTTTGACCCACCCCTTTATCTTCCAAATCATTTGACATTAATTTTATCTATTCAGATAATTGGTGCATCCCTCACCTCTTGTTCATTAATGCCCAAATCAATAATCTATTTTGCACTATTTGATGTTCTATGGATGTCACTTCCAATGCCCTGTTAATGTAAAAATTTACTTAATCACCATTTTAACATTCTTGTTCGTACCACTTAATCATCAATGCTCCTTTTTTGACCAACGCTTGTATATATAGAACATGGTTGATTAATTGCAAAGTAAAGAATTCTGAGTTTCCACGACATTCTTCCAACACATTGTGTTTCTAAAGATAATTGCAATGTATAGAGTTCTGAGTTTCCACGAATTTATATCCTAGTATATGTCATGACAAATAAAGGAGAAGAAAAATGATAATTGGTAAAACAAATTCGAGTTCATGGTAAATTTGGTAATGGCTTTACATTTTTTTTTTTTGACATTTTGCATTACAAGACAAATAGTCAAAGATATATAACACCTCAGTACAGAGTACCTCAAATATATTGCTCAAATTATTTATTACGTTGCAAAAATTAAGAATTGAATTTACAATATGACCCACATGAGAAACTGATAGTTTTTCTTCTCGAATATCACATTTGCATGTTTTTCATAGTAAAACACAGAACAAAGAATCATGTAAATTGGCATACTATCAAATGATTAAATGATTATTTTATTCATGGTAATGTGACATTTGAATGCATTTCTTAGTAGATGAGCACACATCATGTACGTTATTATCAGATAAAGAAAAGTGCTCAAGGATGAAAGTAAAAATTTACTATAAATTATGATATATAATAAGCCATAATACACAAGATAGGAAGTCCATAGCGGAGTGCATTCTAACTAAATATATCCTTCTTGGTAACTTCTTCATGGAAGCACACCTAAAGCAGATTCTTAGTCATAATGACTCAGTGACACGTGTGAAATAGTATTATTCCATCTATATTGATGCTTTTGGACATACTTCTCCTTTCTTCCTCACCAAACATCTAAAAGTCAAAATCATCAGTATTATAAATCACCAAATTTTGAAATTTGCTTATTATGGTCAACATAGGTGGCTGAGTCCCGCATTAGAAACTACTTATGAGTCCACCAAATATACATATACAGTGTTAATGTAAACATATGAATACATAGAACATATTTCATATAGTATACTTATATATTACATTAACATATATATTTTTTAGGTAAATTGTGGCTTACTGATTATTGTTGTTTACAATTTTTTTTGCTTAATTCCTTTGATTAGTTTCAATTTTCTTTTAGTCTCATCTAAATTCAAATTTCACCATTTTGACAATAAAACATCATGTTCAATATGGATTAAACTTATAAACACAAGTACTTCTTAGCTAACACAGACAGCCAACCTAGCATATGAAATCACTATATGATCAAATGTTCCACCATTAGTTCATTCATTCACAATTTTAATACATCATACTCATTTCCTATCACGATTCAAAACATGAAAATTACGTTCTAGTTAAAATATAGAATGTGTTTCTCTCCAAACTAATCGACAAAAACAAAAAAATGATAAGAATTCAATCAAAATGGGTAGCTTAGACCCACATCTCTTCATTCTTTTTTAATACTCTCCCATTAAAAAAATTTCAAATTCTTATTTTGTCATCAATAAAGAACTACATTCATTAAAATTTCGCCACCCCCAAACTATGGAGCAACTTCAAATGTAGGCTATAATTCCAAAATAGAGCTAGCTAGTGCCACAAAAAATAAAATAAATAAATCACTCAGTGGATCCATAGGTGTTCAAGGAAGAAATACTAAAACCTTATTAGAAAATGAATCAAGCCCAAGGCACGATAAAAATAGAGAGAAACAAGATCTCAACGAGACTATTAGGAAACAAATTTAAAAAGAACTTGGCTAAACTCTTTAGACCTAAAATGGCAAGGTCCTAAGATTTTTGTAGAGAATGCTATCGAGATTTCATGTGCAAATTTCATATGCCTGCCCTCGATTGGTAACCCATATTTATAAGCAAAAACCAAGATTGATAATCCAATATTGGCAACATAACACAAATACATAAAAAATGTGCAACGTAAAACTGTGACAAAGGAATTAAACAGGGGAGTTTCTTCTGACCACAATCTTTAGTCGGTTAGTGAATACTCTTTGTGAGTTGATGAGTTCGTTGGTGAGTAATCCTAGTTAATAGGCCAGCCTATTGGCTTGGTACTAAGGGTCAAGTTAGAGCTGACTCTTAAGAGATTTATTCAAATTCAATTTTTTGGCGGTTGAAAACTTTAAGCGGCATTTGAATATACAAGTTATAGGTAACTCAATCGTTTTCTCAATGAACAGCTTCTAGAACATAATTTAGGTCTTCATCATGATTTTATTAACTCGAACCAGTTGAATATTAGCCTACACATTGAAGGCTATAATAAAAGAAAGCATGCGCCAAGTCTTATCCCTAATAGAAAATACTAAAGTAGAAGCTATCTTTCACAACTTCTGGGCATATGAAAGAAAGACCCAGAGTTCCTTTTAATTTCCATACCGAAGCATCATTTTTAGCTTAAATAACTACTACCACTACTACTAAATCCAGCCTAAGAAATATAACCACCAATCCAAACATTAAAACACTAACAAGCAGTTAACAATCAGAACATTTAACAATCTCAGAAACCCTCCCCATCAATTACCTTATGACCCTCAATTCCAAACTGGAAAAGCCTGATTCCATTGGCCTCCAAGAACTCCAAGTTCGCCTCCGGATACGGCTCAGGGCACAAATAACTGAAATTACCAATTCAATCCATTAAACAAACAGAAACTAGAAATTAACAGCATACAAAGATTGCGAAAAAGAAAAGAACAAAACACTCACACGACGGAGCGAAGCCGGAGATTTTGGAGGAAACTGAAATTTACAGCCTCCGGAAACCCCGACCGGAAAACTCCGGCTTCCACAACAGCAAAGTTGAGCGGCCGCACCACTTCCTTCTCCACCTCGCCGGCGATGCACCCATTGGCCACTCCGCCGGGCAGCTCCTCCGCTCTTCTTTTGTTCGACGTCTGCCCCATTTCATAGAAGAGAGAAGAAGCGGGCTTTCCAGTTTGCAGCCTTCCCTGTATTTAAATAACAAAAAAAAAATGATTTTTAGGGAAATTTGCATGCATGTCATATAATTCTTATGTATTTACACATCTACCATCTAGAGTTTGATATTTATATTTATAATATTTTTTGTATTATATATTTATGGATAAAAATGTGTATTCTTACTCTTAAAAAATTAATGGTTTTGATATTTTTTATATGATTTTAAATTTGTGAATGTTATAAATATAAATTAAAAATTTTAGATGTTAAGTATATAAATAGATAATAATTGTGGAAAAACTATTCTATACGAATACTGTATAGAGATATGCATACGGTGTCCGATCTCTACCGTCAATCACAGCAAAGCTGGCATATCTGGAATTTAAAAATAATTATATTTACTCAGGCGTGTGCTTTATTAGCTACTTTAACGCCTCACAAATAAGACAATAACCATTGTTTGGATTGCTTTATATATATAAATAATTATTCATTTATATTTTAAAAGAGGTAAGTTTATGCATTCCTTTAATTAAATATTTATGTGATATTAAAATTTGCGTAGAACTCTCTTGAGTATAGTTTTTCCTTGTGTTGTATTCAATAGAAATATTGGGGAGTTATTCCTTTTTATAAATTTATTATAAAAGCAACGCTTAAGTTTAAGAAAGATTGAAGAGAAAAAGAGGTGTGCAATAGGTATTAGGTAGCCCGTGATGGAGCCTCAACATAACTTTCAATGACGAATATTAGTAATGATAGGCTCGGCGAGCATCATCATTGATTTGAATGACTAACACCGGTGTTGGCAACGGTGTTGAATGTTAGTCTTGATGGATATAGGCTTTTTCTTTTGATGATGGAGTCAATATTAATGTTGATAGAGAGCTTTGGGCTCCAATGCCAAAGCTTATTCTTGGCACCAAGCTCGACGCCTTCCATTGTCACCATGGTTAATACTAGTCTTTGATGATAGAATCGGTATTCATTGTCGAAATAATGATCGTCATTTGTCCTAAATATTGACGTCAATGGCCGACATCTTCAACAAATAAGACATGCTCTATCTCAACTAATGTTAATGCTCACTCTTACGGTTACTTGTCTCTCCTCTTATATAAAACATAATCAAGTGGGCAGCCAGTGATTGCTTGATAATATTTTTAGTGCTTTATATTCTACAATTCATGTCTATTGCGCGTACTGATGTATTTTACAATCATTTGTACTTTACAAGGAGAGATGATTCAATCATTTTTGTTTCCATAAATATTCTAGTTCGTTTACCTCTTAAATTAATATTAAAAAATAATAATAATTACTCATCGTGTACTTGATTTGAGCTTATTTGGAATCTAGTTCTATGATTTGTTATGTCATTACTCGATTATCATGAACTTGCTAAAATTGAAGTATAATTACTCATCAAGAACTTAATTTGAACCAGGCCGGATCATTTTTTATATCATTAAATTCATCTTATCAAGTTCTTCAATTCAACTAAAAATATGCTAAAATTAGAGTTTTTTTCTCTCTCTCTCTGACATATCACTTCCTATGAGAGTATTCATGTTGGATTAATTGAAGGTTTAATGAATAAAATGATATTGTCATAGTCTAACATTTGAATGCATATGAAACTTTAACGCAAATTACTCATTCATCATTAGTTTATTTTGGGGATGGGTGTGGAGGCGACCAAAATTCAACAAGAAAGCAGCAAAGCGCCAAAGGGAAGCATCCGAAGAAGCCGCGCCACCAATAATCAAACGCTTAATCAACAATACATCCCTAAACAATACAAAGAACAAATAGCATAAAATAACGCAGAGCATCAGCCGTAGAATAAGCCAGCCAAAAAACTAGCACAAATAAAGCCAGATGAAATAAAATTAAAGAGCTCTGCAAACAGTGCAGGAGAGGTGGGGTCTAATGAGTTTTCTCNCCATTTCATAGAAGAGAGAAGAAGCGGGCTTTCCAGTTTGCAGCCTTCCCTGTATTTAAATAACAAAAAAAATGATTTTTAGGGAAATTTGCATGCATGTCATATAATTATTATGTATTTACATATCTAACATCTAGAGTTTGATATTTATATTTATAGTTTTTTTTGTATTATATATTTTTGGATAAAAATGTGTATTCTTACTCTTAAAAAATTAATGGTAATGATATTTTTTATATGATTTTAAAATTTTGAACCTTAAAAATATAAATTAAAAATTTTAGATGTTAAGCATATAAATAGATAAGAATTGTGGAAAAATTATTCTATACGGACACTGTATGAACACCATATGCAGAAATGCATATCGTGTCCGATCTCCATCATCAATCACAACAAAGCTGACATATCTGGAATTTAAAAATAATTATATTTACTCGGGCGTGTGCTTTATTAGCTACTTTCACAAATAAGACAATAACCATTGTTTGGATTGTTTCATATGAATAAATAATTATTCATTTATATTTTAAAAGAGGTAAGTTTATGTATTCCTTTAATTAAATATTTATGTGATATTAAAATTTGCGTAGAACTCTCTTGAGTATAGTTTTTCCTCGTGTTGGATTCAATAGAAATATTGGGGAGTTATTCCTTTTTATAAATTTATTATAACAGCGACGCTTAAGTTTAAGAAAGATTGAAGAGAAAAAGAGGTGGGCAATAGGTATTAGGTAGCTCGAGATGGAGCCTCAACATAACTTTCAATGACGAATATTAGTAATGATAGGCTCGACGAGCATCATCATTGATTTGAATGACTGACACCGGTGTTGGCAACGGTGTTGAATGTTAGTCTTGATGGATATAGGCTTTTCGTTTTGATGATGGAGTCAATATTAATGTTGATAGAGAGCTTTGGGCTCCAATGCCAAAGCTCATCATTGGCACCAAGTTCGACATCTTCCGTTGTCAACATGTTTAATACTAGTCGTTGATGATATAATCGGTATTCATTGTCGAAATAATGATCGTCACTTGTCCTAAGTATTGACGTCAATGCCCGACATCTTCAACAAATAAGACATGTTCTATCTCAACTAATGTTAATGCTCACTCTTACGGTTACTTGTCTCCTCTCTTATATAAAACATAATCAAGTGGGCAGCTAGTGATTGCTTGATAATATTTTTAGTGTTTTATATTCCATAATTCATGTCTATTGCGCGTACCAATAAATTTTACAATCATTTGTACTTTACAAAGAGAGATGATTCAATCATTGTTGTTTCCATCAATATTCTAGTTTGTTTACATCTTAAATTAATTTTAAATAATAATAATAATTACTCATCATGTACTTGATTTGAGCTTATTTGGAACCTAGTTCTATGATTTTTTATGTCATTACTCGATTATCATGAACTTGCTAAAATTGAAGTATAATTACTCATCAATAACTTAATTTGATCATTTTTCATATCATTAAGTTCATCATCTTATCAAGTTCTTCAATTCAACTAAAAATATGCTAAAATTAGAGTTTTTTTTCTCTCTCTGACATATCACTTCCTATGAGAGTATTCTTGTTGGATTAATTGAAGGTTTAATGAATAAAATGATATTTTCATAGTCTAACATTTGAATCCATATGAAACTTTAATGCAAATCACTCATTTATCATTAGTTTATTTTGGGGATGGGTGTGGAGGCGACCAAAATTCAACAAGAAGGCAGCAAAGCGCCAAAGGGAAGCATCCGAAGAAGCCGCGCCACCAATAATCAAACGCTTAATCAACAATACATCCCTAAACAATACAAAGAACAAATAGCATAAAATAATGCAGAGCATCAGCCGTAGAATAAGCCAGCCAAAAAACTAGCACAAATAAAGCCAGATAATCACTCTGAAATAAAATTAAAGAGCTCTGCAAACAGTGCAGGAGAGGTGGGGTCTAATGAGTTTTCTATTATCAGCTTATGCGGAAATACAACTGTTGAAGTAATAAAATAAAGAGAAATTTGCATGCAGAC